>CAUYRH010077762.1:0-37200 GCA_963574655.1 Perodicticus potto
GGAAGAATCAACATTGTTAAAATGTCCATACCACCCAAAGCAATATACAATTTTAATGCAATCCTTATTAAAGCTCCACTGTCATACTTTGACGATCTTGAAAAAATAATACTTCATTTTATATGGAATCAGGAAAAACCCCAAATAGCCAAGACATTACTCAGAAATAAAAACAAAGCAGGAGGAATCATGCTACTGGACCTCAGATTATATTGTAAATCAATAGTGGTCAAAACTGCATGGTATTGGGCGGGGCCTGTGGCTCAGCCAGTAGGTACCAAAGGTGGAGGGTTCAAACCCAGCCTGGGCAGAACTGCAAAACAAAAAAATAGCCAGGCATCATGGCGGGCGCCTGTAGTCCCAGCTACTCGGGAGGCTGAGGCAAGAGAATTGCCTAAGCCCAGGTGTTGGAGGCTGCTGTGAGTTGTGTGATGCCACAGCACGCTACCATAGGCGATAAAGTGAGACTCTGTCTCTACAAACAAACAAACAAACAAACAAACAAACAAAGAAAAAAAAACTGCATGGTACTGGCACAAAAACAGAGAGGCAGATGTATGGAACAGAATAGAGAACCAAGAGATGAACCCAGCTACTTACTGTTATTTGATCTTCAATAAGCCAATTAAAAACATTCAGTTGGGAAAAGATTCCCTATTTAACAAATGGTGCTGGGCGAACTGACTGGCGACCTGTAGAAGACTGAAACTGGACCCACACATCTCTCCATTAACTAAGATAGACTCTCATTGGATTAAAGGTTTAAACTTAAGACATGAAACTATAAAAATACTAGAAGAAAGTGCAGAGAAAACACTTGAAGAAATCTGCCTGGGTGAATATTTTATGAGGAAGACCCCCCCCAGGCAATTGAAGCAACACCAAAAATACATTATTGGGACCTGATCAAACTAAAAAGCTTCTGCACAGCCAAAAACACAGGAAGTAAAGCAAGCAGACGGCTCTCAGAATGGGGGAAGATATTTGCAGGTTATGTCTCCGGCAAAGGTTTAATAACCAGAATCCACAGAGAACTCAAATGTATTAGCAAGAAAAGAACAAGTGATTCCATCTCAGGGTGGACAAGGGACTAGAAGAGAAACTTCTCTGAAGAAGACAGGCAAACGGCCTACAGACATATGAAAAAATGCTCATCATCCTTAATCATCAGAGAAATGCAAATCAAAACCACTTTGAGATATCATCTAATTCCAGTAAGATTAGCCCACATCACAAAATCCCAAAACCATAGATGTTGGCATGGATGTGGAGAAAAGGGAATACTTCTACACTACTGGTGGGAATGCAAACTAATACGTTCCTTTTGGAAAGATGTTTGTAGAACACTAAGGGATGTAAAAATAGACCTGTCATTTGATCCTACAATTCCTCTATTAGATATATCCAGAAGACCAAAAATTACTTTATAACAAAGATATTTGCACCAGAATGTTTATTGCAGCCCAATCCATAATTGCTAAGTCATGGAAGAAGCCCAAGTGCCTATTGACCCATAACCTGTTTTCAAGGTTTTGCAATGTTAACGTTCTAAGTATCCAAACTTGTCCCATTCTGACATCCAAATATTTTATTGGTTTGTGAAACTCACTTTGATTTGACTGTTTTACCATCTTTGTGTCTTGTACTTCTAATCTTCAAAAGGGATAACATTTGTCATCCAACTTATTTTGACATCCTCTGGTTCTGCTGTGGTGAGCACAGGCTTCTGGGACTCTGTGAAGGGCACACTCCCTCCCCCCCAAGGGCAGATACTCAGTCCCCCCAACCTGTTTCTCCTCAAGGCTCTGGTTACTTCCTTCGGCTTTTCCCTTTAAATCATGTCCAGTAAACCAGCCATGGCCTACTTGGGGGCCCACTTTTGACTTTCTGAGTTTATAGCTTTCACATAATGTTATTAGCCGTGACAATGACAATTAGAACAATTATGCTGGGCCATCAACCCCTCCTGGATTTAGGACCCACTGTGAGTCAGAGCCTTCCAGTCACCCTGGCTGGGCCTGGCTGGTGTCCACCTGGCAAACAACATTGACCACAGTTACAACTTGACTGACCCTGAGCTCCTGTGGGCAGACGGTGATACTGTGTCCCATGGGGGCCCCTGCGGGGAACCCACCCGGCTGTTCCAGGCTCCCCCTCCCTTTCCCACCCAGAGCCCTCCTGCTCTCTCCCCTTCTCTCCTAGGACAGCATCTCCCTGGCCTTTCACCTCTGGAGGCCGCACCTCTAGGGTTTTATACTCTAATTCCAAACCCCAGTGGAGGAGACTCAGGCCCTGCTAATCATCTCTGAGCCCCAAGCACTGTTGGAAAATGGTTAGACCACAGGCTTTGGCTGACCCTGGTTTCCAGTTCTGGCTCTCATGCTTCCTCGCTGTGAGACTTCTGGAGGTTTACTTAACTTCTCTGAGCTCAGTCTCCTCAAGTGTGAGCTGAATAACATAGGAGCATCTGCCTTTGGGCTGGAGGATCAGCATTAAATGTGGCAACACATAAAACAGGCGTGGTAAAGGATTCTGCTGTCCTTCCTATTCTGCTGTGTCAGGGCCGGTGGTTCTCTGGCCCCAGGAGCATTCGGGGGGACAGTAGCTCCTGCACTTGGAGGGCACTTGTCACTCCCCAAACCTCTGGGGCTCTCACTATTGGAGCAGTGAGATGAAAATGTGGCCCAGACCCCACAGACCCAGCTTCAGGTTCAGCCTCCAGCACTCTCTCAGTGTGTGACCCTGGGCAAGCGGCTCAACCTCCATGAGTCCCAACAGTTTTTCCCTCTGTAAAATGGGCACAATAATACTGACCCCATAGGGTTATTGTGAAGATTTTATGAGGGTACATGAGCTGGAGGAAGATTCTTGGTCTCAAATGACACTACCAGAGCACACTGGGGGATTGGACTCTGGAAAAAACACAGGGACTCTCTGTTCCTCAGAGCCTTATCATTAACATGAAGGCTGTGATAGTCTCTGCTGTGTAGGATGCTGTGGGACTTCAGGACATAGTGGGTGTTAAATGCCTGGCCCACAGTACGCCCTGGATGCATGCTAACTGACACCATTACTATCATTGTTATTATTCTGCTTGCAGCAGACACCTGTCTCCTCTTTGTGCATGAAGACCCTGGCACGGGTCTGGGCAGAGTAAAGTCCTGATGCTCACCAGAGCAGGAAGAGCAGGGACCTGGAGCTGATGACATGTCTCAAAGTTTGGCTCCACCACTTTTGAGCTGTGTGACCTTGGATGAGTTTCTAAACCTCTCTGAACTTCAGTGTCGTCATCTGGAAAATAGACGGGAGGGGTGGATAACAACAGTCGCTCCTTCATAGGGTTGTGAAATAAGTAAGTGAACTAAGGCATGAAAAGTGCTCAGCACAGTGCCCGGCACATGGTAAGCTCCACACTGGTGGTGGCTTGGATTATTCCAGACCCAGAGGAGTGCTGGGGTCGAGGAGCCTCTAAAGATCTCTCTTTCTCCCGCCACTGCACTTTAAGAAGAAGAAACAGAGGCCAAGAGACACTAAATTAAATGTTTGGCAACAAGACAGTATATGACCGTGCTAAATTATGCAGGGCAGACAATTAGGGGAAAAAATGATCTATAATAAAGGGCTAATTGGGTGGGACAGATGCTAAGTGTCCAGGTGCCTGAGATGAAGGAGAGAAAACTGCAGCCTGGAACGACAGTGGCCTCAGCCAGGGCCCAGGTGTTCTTGTTAATCACACCGATCTTTCCCTCTTAATAGAGCAATGTGTCCTCATTGAGAAGCATGTGGCAAGGGTAGACATCTATATGCAAGAACATCTACATCATCGGATAGCCTGCCTCCCAAAGGTAAGTTTTACCTATTAATACTTTTCTTCATTCCATTTTGTATTCATATACAAGTATATATTTTCATAATTGGCTTCATGCTGCTGTGACTGTCAGGATGGGTTAAGATGTGATGCAGTAACAAGCAACCCCCCAAAAGATAAAGGTTACTTCTCCCTCTTGCTAACTGTCCCCTGTGGTCAACAGGGAGGGTGTGGCTCTTTCTAGACACCCAGGGACTCTCACTGGTAAAGGCTCGACCATAGAGGATGTCAACATGTCAACACTCACTCCAGCAGTCACCATGACAGGGAAGGGCAGACCAGGGGATTGAGCTCTGACTCTAAGTGCTCAGGGGACCCTCACTGCTTCTATTCACACTTCACTGGCAATGCAAGTCTCACAGCTGCCTGGCATGAAGGCCATGGGGGTGCCACTCTCCCGAGGGCCCAGAACGAGAAGTAGATGTTGGTGGACCTGGCTGTGTCCCCTGCACATGCAGCTGCAAGTCTGGGACTCTCTTACCTGACTCTCCATCCTGACCAGCTTCCCACCTTGTTAAATATTCTCGGAAGTGGGCTACAGAGATGTTCTATAATTTATTTAACTAATCTCCTATATAATTTGGATGGTTTCATTTTTTACTACCATAAATAACAACTGCAATATTCTTAATCCCCCTGTAAATTTCTATTTTGTCAGAACAGCTTCCTGGAAGGAGGTGTGGGGTGAAATAGTGTGATGTTGTAAGAATACCAGTGCCTAATCGTTATGGAGTGAATAATCCTCCTGGTCAGCATGTGGTTGTGAGTGATCAGGTCACTCACCCTCCGTACCTGGCACAGTCACTGGGGTCACCAGGAGCATCTCCACAGCCACACCACTCTGAGTGCCCATGCTCAGGAATGTCACTGTCTAAGCACTGGTCATGATGTTGGCTGGGCCAATCGCCTTTAGGATGGGGGCCCTCATTCTCTCTGTCCTAGCCACTCTTCAGGAAACAGGATCTGTGTGGGGCTTGTAACATGCAGGTTTTGTTCCAGTTCCCCGTATGAGGACTCCACTCATGCAGGCAGCTGCCTCATGTGGCAGGGGCATAGGTAGGGCCAGTGGCACCTCCCTTCTTCCCCTTCCCATCCAAGGCTCTCCTTCCCCACGTGGCTACACCCTGAGGCGTCTTAGGGACACATTTGGAAAGGGTACCTCCCAGGGTCAGAGGAGAAGTTTGGACCAAATTCCTGAATGTCCATCAAATCAGGATTAAAGCTGTGAAAGCAATTTCTGTGAAAGTGCCAGGCTGAAAATACGAGAAAAACAAAGAAAGCCTCCTGTCCCTGTCCTGAGGGAACAGCCAGCATCTGGGGACTTTGGGCAAATTTGGTCCTGTCCCCTGATGGCCAAGAGCTGCACGTCCACTCCCAGCCTGTATGGAAAGTCCTTCTGAGCATGTCTGGGTTTCCATTAAATGGTCTTTCTGAGTTTTCTGCTGGTGGCAGCCCCATTTTCCTGGGCAAGGGTTGTGGGGCTGAGGGCCCCAGGGCTGGATGGAGAAGAGGAAAGGAAAAAACATTCCTATCCCAGGAGATGGCGAGGCTGCTGTGTTAGTAAATAAACAGAACTGAGTGAGGAAATTTCCTTAAAGGACTCTCTTTGCATCTCCTGGAGTCACTCTCAGGCTCCATGGCCATCTTTCTCCTCTCCATTTTCCCTCCCCCTTGTGACAATTTATTTATTTATTTTTTTGCTTACTTTTTGCTTAACTACAAGATGGCACTTTTGGCCACATCATTTTCATGGGGATCCTCCAGGAGACACACAGCAGGGCTGACCCTGGAACTCCTTTTGCAGGAACCGAAGAAACCATTTTGCAAATTGCAGGCAGAGATTAGGAATTTGAGCAGCATTTGCACCAGTTAGAGCTGGAGGGACAGAGTGCCCTCCTTGGTCGTGATAGGAGGGCAGTGAGGGCAGGGGCCTGGAGTCCGGGCTCTAATGGCTCCCAGGCTTCAGGGAACCCCACAGCTCCATCTAGAACCCTGTGTGTGTGCACAGGTGTGCAGATATGTGCAGTGTACACACAGACACATAAACACACACATGTATATGCACACACAAAGACACACATCTCCATACACACACAGACAAAACTTACACAAATACTCCACATGCACAGGAACACGTGTGAATAAATTCATGTTGCCTGCAACCCATGTCAGGCAGAGGTAGCTTTAGAAGCCTGGTCTGTAGGAAATGGGCCCACAAGGCAGAGGGGAGTGGGGGCAGTGTCAGCAGGGGTTGACCTTACTGGTGGTGCCACTGTGCTCGCCTCTTAAGGGTCAGGAGTCAGGAATGCATTCCGCTCTCAGTCTTAGGAGTCCTCTGCCCTGAGATGCCACTGTTGCCCTTCCTGAGCTGACAGGCAAAGACATTACCCGCTCTGGTTCCTTGGCCAGGGGTGAAGAGCTCCACTTGTGCGTTGACGTGCACCACGTGGTGCACAGCCCTGCCAGGTAGGGCCTGGCCATGGGGACAAGTACGTATTTGTGAGTCTGAGTATTTGCCAAGGTACCAGCAAGTCAGGGGTCAAACAGAGGAGTGACCCACCTGCCTGGTCAGTCTCTGCTCCCCTTGACCTAAGGATAGGTGATATCAAGGCAATAGGGATAGTCATTCTGGTGAAGGCAGAGAAGCAGGAAAAGTAGGCTGCAGAAAAATGGAACAGACACAGGGAGAAGTTCCAAAGGGCCCCATGGTAGGATGGGGAGCAAGTGGCTATCTGGAGTCCTAGTGGGGGTTCCTGGCCCTGGTTCCAGGCTCTGTAAGTCTTCTGTGAGTTCCATGAAACAATTGCCCTTACCACTCCCACCCCCCTCCAGCCTGGTAAAATAAATCTTTACACATAATTTTTCTTAAGCAGGACCAAATAGCTTTCTGTTACTTGAAAGAACCCTGGCTTAGATACCACTGTTTATTTTTAAAACTCCTTTCTAAAAAGCACCATTTCCAACAATGAACGTCTCTTTCTCAGAGAGGCTTTGTCAAATAAGAGGAACGAGGCGTTTGCAAACCTACATGAAAATTAAACCCACAATCTGGGCACACACTTGTTTGACAAGTGATAATTAACTGTTGACAATATAATTTCAGTTTGGATGCAAATGTGTTTTTCATTAAAAAGTAATCAAAGAAGAAGATATATGAATGGCCAATAAGTACACGAGGGGATGTTCAACATTGTTAGTCATCAAGAAAATGCAAATTAGAGCTACAATGAGATGCAATAATGCACCCAGTAGACCGGCTAGAATTGAAAAGACTGAAAATAACAAGTATTGGTGAGAATGTGGAAGACCCAACTCCTCATACATTGCCGGTTGGAATACAAAATGCAACAACTATGGAAAATAGCCCAGAGTATGGCGGAATATTAATCTACCATGTGATCTTGGCATTTTACTCCTTAGATATTTACCAAGACTCTGGACTTGACAGTGGAACTCAGCGCTTTTGCTAAAAGGATTTTCAAAACAGGTGTTGAGCGTCTGTCACTCCTTGCTGGGATGAGTCTTGGGTCCTGGAAATGACACTGGAATTACAGGTCCCTGTGTCCCCCAATCCCCCAGAGGCTAGATCAGCTAGTCCAGTGTTTTTCAACCTTTTTTACCTCATGGCACATTTAAACACATTTAAGTGAGATACACTTGAGCTATGTTGATTAAAAAAAAAAAGAGTATAAAAAAGAATATACTCACTATGCTTGGAACTTCTTTCAAAAAATGTAATTAATGACCTTCAAAAATTTTGACATGAGAGCCTCTCACACCACGCCAATTGAAAATTACTGCTTTGAATGGTATCAGAATCTCGATTTCTCAGATGTCTGTCCTCAGAAGGGTCACCTCTCCACCCTAATCTCAAAGTCCAGAGAGGGCTACAGAGTTGATCAAAGAAGAAAAGCCGATTCGTCCCAGAGAAGGGAGGAATGAAGGCGGCATAATGATATTATCTATTATCTATTATCTGAACTAATTAATAAGCTTCATGACTCATAGTGATTGAGAGATTTCTATGTTCCAGGCACCGCTCTGTGTATTAACTTACTTAATTTAATTAATCGTGAGATAATCCCAGGAAGCAAGTACCATTTTTATCCCCCATTTTACAGATGAGAAAATTGAGGGACAGAGGAGTTGATTAAAGGAAAGGGAGGTGGGCATGGAGCATGCACAGACTTGGGGTCAGACAGGTCAGAGTTCACATCTCTCTCCCATTTAGGCTCTAACCAGCTGTGAGGCCTAGAACAAGTGATTGCATGTCTCCAAGCCTCAGTTTCCTCCTCTGTAAATTGGGGAATGTGATATGACCCCCTGAGAGATCTGGGGTGTGGCAATGGCTGGAGGGATGAGAAACCCGTCTCCTTCCCTGAGCTGGCTTCAGTGCCAGTGTCCTACCTATTGGCTCTGGGGATATTCAGGCCTGGGCATACCCAGAGGAGGATTGTCAACCCATGCTGCGGCACACTGGTGGGCTGTGAGACAGTCTTAGTTGTGCCAAGAAAAAATTTAAAGATCATTAAATAAATTATTTTTGAAATAAGTTTAACTATAGGTTCAAGTGTGCTGTGGAGTAAGAAAAGGTTGCAAAGCACTGATTTAAAGTAACCAGAAACCTCCCATCACTTAATCGAAGATTTCCTTTAGCAGTGTGGGTGGAAATGGCACTTCCAATGCCCATGGTGAATGTGTAAAAGAATCCAGTCTTGTGTTACAGGAGCCACCTCTGTCTATTTCTCTTTTCTTGCTAGAACTTCTTCCTCTAAGAACAACCTGTGATGATCAAGGTCAATTTGAAGAACACAGCAAACTGGAGAGGAGGTGCCCTGCCTGTCCCTGGGACCACCCTTCCCCAGCTCTTGGTCTCTTTGAAAGTGGCAAAAATCCCACATCACAGGTGCAGATGTGGTTGGCAGCAGGGCTGCAGTGAGTCTGTGGCCATGGGACCTGGATTCTCCAGGCACTCCCTGTGGGGCTGGGTCCCTGTCGTCACTGTAGGGCAGGGGTTGGGCTCCCAGATCAGTCCAAGTGCTGATCTCTTGTCAATGCTGGCCTCGTGTCAGGGTCAGTGTGGAGACCCGGAAGCACTTCATTTCCTCATAGACTTGACTCAGACAAAGTCCCTGGCTCCTCTTTCAGAGCCTGTCAATACTTCATACACAGTCCTAACAGATTTTCTGCTGTCTTCAGGCTCACAGACATTGGAGGCATCACACAGGAAGTGGGAGCGGGGCTGAGTCAGGCAGACATGGATGGAATAAACCAGATGGGCAGGAGGGAGGTGGGAGCTGGACAATCATGAGCAGATGAAGGAGTGTTTGGGGAGAGGCCATTTGTCTCTGGCACAGTCTTCTGTTTGTAAAGGTAGTTCCTGCCACGTGTAATACAGGATGAGGTTAATTTATTCCTTCAACCAATGTTTACTGAGCACCTGCTACCTGCCAGGCCCTGTGCAGGGGACTGAAAATGTACTGAGGAGTGAGACTCGACCCCACCCTCAGTCTGGGGGGGGCACATATAAAGAGAAGAACCCGCCGTTACCCAGGGATAAGGCATGTGCCCTCGCTGTGGTGGTGAATAGGGGGTGTGTGTGACTAAAATGACACACTCCAGGCCTGGAGTGATATTTTCTATTACCCCAGTGAGTTTGGGAATTTGGGAAATCATCCTACTTTAACAGGGAGGTAACTGAGGTTGAGATGGAAGTGACTTATTTGATGTCGTGGATCGAGGTGTTTTAGCTCCTGTACACAGCATCACCCAGGTGCAGGGTCTCATAAGGCAGTTACGGCTGCAGCTTCCACCCATCCTCACTCCCAGGCCACACAGCAAACTTTCCCATGCCGACATTAATTACACCTCCTAGAAGTTAATTTGTGGGGAGATGGTGAAAATGTGCTGTTTAAATAGTGATTATTAAAATCATCCTGGGGTTTTGCTACATAATAGGTAATTATCTGCAACATAATTGGGAAAACAATGGAGTCAATTCTATTTAGCTCTTTCCAAAGAACCTGGAGTTAATCCTTAGGAGTGAGCAGCATACTCAGTGGCATTTGTGATATTTGTTCAATCATATTCTTATTACATCTAAATTGAAGTCACTTCAGGACCATTCAGGGGAAGTGCTGATTTGCCAAAACCTGGGCCCCAGGGCCTGAGTAGGGTCTCTGTCCTCCGCTCTGCAAATTACTTCCCTCAATGTCCAGCAAGAACATATTGGACCAATATGCACTTCCCCATTCATGCATTGGCACAATTATCCATTTGCTTACTGTTTTTTATGTTTACAGATCCATTCATCTGCTTCTTTTACCAGTTTTGTTGATTCATTCATTGCTTCTTTCATTCATTTGTTCACACGGTCATCGTGTGTGAATTTGCTCCTTGCTCCACACCTTGGTTTAGTCTCCATTGCTGGTGTTTTCATTCATGACTTCATTCATTGGTTGGTAAGTCCTTAGTCCACTCATTTATTGAATGGTTCATGCAGCTGTCAATCTGTTCATTCTTTTGTGATTCAATAAAAAAATAATTTGTTCATATACACCGTTGGTTGTGTCTGGTCTGATTGCAGCCTCGCCCTTTGGCATATTCTGGGGATTTTAGTAAAAAGGGTCCTGGGGATTAACTTTTATAAAGCAAACTTTTTAGCATAATGGAATGTGAGGCGTACACAGGGGAAAGTACACCAATCCTAAGTGTATAGTTGGAAGATCTTTCTAACACTAAACATACCTGGGGCGCCAGCACCCAGATCAAGAAAGAACATTACCAGTACGCCAGAGACCCCCTCACGCCCATGCCTGTCACTGTCCCTCCAATCAGGACAGGTAATCAGTGTCCTGACTTCTAACACTGCATATCACTGGTGCCTGCTCCAGACTCTTATATGAATGCACTCACACTGTCTTGTTTCTGCTTTGTCCAACACATTTGTGTGATTTGTGCAGGTGGATGTGTTAAGCGGTGCACTGCTGATTCTTATTGATGCGTGGCGTTTGTACATTATATGAATATGCAACTATTTATTTACCTGTCTAACTCAAGATGAAATTTGATTACTTTCCAGTTTGGGGCTGTTATAAACAAGGCTGCTATGAAATTCTTGCACGTGCTTTTTGGTGAACATATGGCTGAATTTCTCCTGGGCGGATGTTGAGGAGTGGAATTTCTGAGTCATGAAGTCTGCACAAGTTTAGCATCGATACAGGCTGCTAAACAGTTTTGCAAAGTGATTCTTCCAATTTACATGCCCACCAGCAGTGCAGGAGGTCCCCTGTCTGCATACTTGGCCACAAGCTACTGTCCCTCACTGTAACCTTACCTGGACTGTGGGTTGACTTGGGGCCCCTGGCCCAGCTGTTCTGTTCTCCTTCTGAGTTTTGTCCTTTCCTGGAGTTTGGGCCCTGATGTTGGCCCCTTGCAGGCTTGGTCCTGGAGACAACCTGCATGACACTAGCTGGGCCTGGTATTGCCTGTCCCACCCTGGGGTCTTCCTTGGAGGAAAGGCCTCCCAGGCATCCAGAGTCCATGAGTCAGGTGCTCTGCCAACCCATTCTCATGGAGCGGGCTTTGATGAATCAGATGCTGTCCTGGGTTTTTCTTCCTGTGCATCACAGACAGACAGCTGCAGCTGAGAGGATGAAGGGGTCAGAGAACACTTCACCCAGAGAGAATGCATAGAAATTGGCATACGGGAAGGACAATGCCAAGGGACAGAGAGTACCTGAACTTGATAGTTGGGTGGACCTGAACTCAGACACCAATTGCTCCACACCCAGCTGTGTAGCTGGAAGGTGCTAGCACCAAACTTTGTAATTAGAAGACATTGAGGGTGTGACAGTGGCTCAATCCAGAGAGTGAGGGACAGAGCCCTGGAGCTGGCACTGGTGGATCTGGTGGGGACCTTGCCTCTGGACCTTCCCCTCAATCAAATCCACTTCTCCAGCTATTTTCTTTCTGTGACTCACAGTGTGACCTCAGGCAAGTCCTGCCACCTCTCTGAGTCTCAGCTGCCACATTCATGTCAGGGGGCTAATCATATCCATGTCCTGGGACTATAGGAAGGATTGAGATGGTGACGGTGCTGGGTTGTATTGGCATTCTCACGGAAGGAGCGTTTCTTATTGTATTTGTTCTTTGATTTAACCTTCAGGGTTATATTTCCCTCCTCCTCCCCACTCATTTGCCTTCTTCCATCTTGATGCTACATTCACTTATTATAACTTTGGACTCAGAAAAATCATCAGAGACCAGCTGGCCCCCTGTTTTACACACTGGGGAAACAGAGGTACAGAGAGGGAGATCAGGGGTCTCGAAGTTACAGAGTTCCAGCCCCAGAACTGTACTTGCTTCCCGGTGGGTCCTACTCTCTATGCTCCAGGGAAATGTCTCACCTTGTTTGGGAATTTTTCTCAACAAGAGCAAAACATGACAGGCATGAACTCCATCTTTGAAGAGCTGAAGGCTAATTTGCCCTGTGGCTGTATCTTCTCCTTAGATCCCACCCAAGGCCACATTTTCTGATCCAAACTGGCCGTCAGTTTCACTCTTGAAAGCACACTTGAGCCAGTGCCTGTGTGAACCCTGTATGCTATTGACATAATTGTATCCAGTTAAAAAATTGCATTGAAACCGTTGATTTCAGAAGAAGGGGTTTGTGAAAATTCAAGTGTGTGTGTGCCTCTCCCAATTTTTTATTTAATTTTTAAACCCCCAAAGAGGAAATCATTTTTAAATGTTATCTTTCTTTTAAAAATACTCCAGATACCGACCACTCAGGCATGTGTTGAACCTGTGAAATGTGGATGTTTTTATCACTTAACTAAGCCTTTCTCCCTTGCGATGAAGACCTTGCTGAGGGTCTCCCCCCTGCACTGTGTCATTGGTGATTTCTCTTTTCAGCCTGAGGGTTTGTTTTGTTTTGTTTCCAATTCCCTGCAAGAGTCTGGATGGAGCTAATGGACTCAGACAAATGAGGCCGGGCAGCTGGAAGATTTGATTTCAGATTTATCGCTTCTTTCAATTCACTTATAATAACAATACCTGTCACCTCCTTGGGGCCCTCCATGTGCCAGGCACTGTGTGATTTTTGTTTGTTTAATTATTAGCCATTATCTAGATCCCTTCCTGCAACCCTGGAAAATGTGTTTGTTTCAGCTGCCTCCTTGATCACAGCCACCGTCTACCTGGATTATTGCGGGAACTGCCCAAACAGCTCCCTGTGTTCTCCTCTCCACCGAGCAGGAAGAGAGAGGCTTCAGAAACGCCAGTGCCACACCGCCTTCCTCTCCTAACACCCTTCGTGGCTCCCATCTTCCCTAGATTAAAGCCTGAGTTCTTTAATCAAACATATAAAGGCGATAACCCAATTATAGCACAAGAATATGGGGAAAGGGGCAAGGGAGGGGAGGGGAGGAGGGAGGTTGGGTGGAGGGAGGGTAATTGGTGGAATCACACCTACAGTGCATCTTAGAAGGGTACAGGCGAAACTTACTAAATGAGAATACAAATGTCTTCATACAATAACTAAGAAAATGCCATGAAGGCTGTGTTAAACAGTTTGATGAAAGTATTTCAGATTGTATATGAAACCAGCACATTGTACCCCTTGATTGCACTAATGTACACAGCTATGACTTAATTAAAAAACTCCCCAAAACAAAAAACACTATTATGACCCAGTTGTGGGTAGAGGGAAGCGGGAGGGGGAGGGGAGAGGATGTATAGCAGCAGGAGGAAGGGTATGAAGCGGGATCTCACCTAATGTGCACATTGTGAGGGTGTATAACACGCCCCCTGGGAGGGGGCTCTTCTACAAATGGAACTTTACCCTGGAAGTGAGAACAATGTAACCTAAATGATGTACCCTCATATTAATTTCCATAAAGTTTAAAAAAAATGAAGCCTGAGTTCTTTTACTGATCTCTAAGACCCTCATGACTCTTCTGACCTCCCTCCCCACCCTCCTGCTCTGCCCCAGCCCCTCAGGCCTCTCTGGTGGCCCTTGGGTACTCCAGGCTCATCCCACCTCCAGTTCCCTGCACTGTGGCTCCTCCCTAAGGCTGTCCCCCACCAGATGTCTCCATGGTTCACACCTCTTATGATCAAATTGACCTCTAGGGGTTAGGGTTAGTGAGGGCTTGGATTATCTTTAGGCGCTGGTTAGCGTCAAGGTCAATGCTCCTGCAACATTTCCTTCAAAGGCCCCTTAGGGCAGAGGGAAGTGAACCCTCTCTGGGAGTCTGAGGTCATTGGCAGGAGAAGCCACCACAGCACAGAACATTTGGGGGATTGATCACTTATTAAGGAAAAAGTCATGTTCATTTTTATTCCATCCCTTAACATATTTTTGTTTGCTTGTATTGAAAAAAACAAAAACAAAAAAACACATTTCTACCACCAAATCTTTGAGTGATACTAATGTTTAGGAAGGTTGGCTAATGGGAAGCTACCGAGAAACAAGGACTGTTTTTATTCTGGGGCTAGAACTCTGGGGTCATCTCTAGCTGGCTGGGTGACCTCGAGTCCCCTGCTCTCCCTCTCTGTACCTGAGTTTCCCCAATGTGTAAAACAGGGCACCAGCTGGTCTAAGGGTCTAAGAGGTGCAGTTCCAAAGACTTTCCCATCTGGAGCAGCAGAGTCTGGGGAGGCGATTCAGGCAAGGCCAAGCTAGAGCCAGCTCAGAGACTTTAGGAAGATGTTGAGCATGTTGGTGGGAGCGCTGGCTCAGGGGCCTGGCATGTAGCTCACAGCCCACACCAACAAGCTCCATGCCCTTTATCCTCAATTTCCTCATCTTTAAAATGGGGCTGAGATGGGGGATTGCTCTGCAGAGCTACTGTGAAGAGTCAATGAAATAACAGATGCAACCCAGCAGTGGCGTCCAGTTCATGGTAGCATCAATGCGGTTGCTCGCTATCCTCATAGCAGAAGTGGGGTTTGACATCAGCTGTGTCTGCCTGTGAAACCCTCCCCCATTCTCCAGCAATCCCTTCCCCCACTTTGACTCTGAATGCTATGGAAACAGGGCTGGACTTGTGTGGAGTAAATTTTGGTTGTCAAGTAAGCAGGTCGGTGGGTGCAAAAATTGTGGAGGGCCCCCTACTGCTGTCTGAGTGGCCAGGGGAAGGCACTGAATTGGCGTGGCCTGGGAGGAAGACAGGGGCTCGCTGGCTGGCAGCAGTACCGAGTGCCCGTGGGAGGAGCCACTGGTCGAGTCATTGTAGAAAACGGGCCTTTGGGTCAACGTTGGCCTTTAGGTCAGGAATTACTGAACACTGGCTCACCCACTAGATGTGTCTGGAGCATCTTCTCCCTCTTTTTTCTTTTTTCTTTGAGACAGAAGACTCTGTCACCCTCAGTAGAGTGCCATGACGTCACAGCTCACAGCAACCTCAAACTCATTGGCTTAAGCGATTCTCTTGCCTGAGCCTCCCAAGTATCTGGGACTATAGGCACCTGCCACAATGCCTGGCTACTTTTATTTTTTGGTTGTAGTTGTCATTGTTTGGCAGGCCCGAGCTGGATTTGAACCTGCCAGCTCTGGTGTATGTGGCTGGTGACCTAGCCACTGAGCCACAGGTGCTGAGCCCATCTTCTCCCTCTTGAGATCAGGTGATTTCCTTGAGTAGCACTAAGAATCATTATTGAGCACTATTTCACTCATTTGAACAAATACCTGCCCACTGACACTGGAGCGACAATGGTGACCCCTGCCAAGCTGGCAATGGCAGAATCGAGCCAGCTGCACTCCCTACCCTGTCCACTGTGGGCCACCATCCTTGTCGCCATGTATGAGCTTCCCTTCCTGCTCAGGTGTCCCCAGCTGCTCAGTTTCAGGCACTTTTCCCCTCATCATGCCTGGCCCTTGGTCTTTCCATGTCCTTGGAGATGGGGCTGGGGTGGGGCAGGGAAAAGAGCACAGGGTGACATGTCACAGAGCCAAGTGCTAATTCTGTTTCTTCCTCCAAGAAATGGGCAGTTTTATGTGAATTAATTTAAGCACAGTCCATAACTAAAGAAGAAAAAGGAGCTGGTTAGATTCATTTTCTTGGTCAGCTTTTCAAGTCTGGTATTAATCTATTCATCAGCTCAGCTCATCGGGAGCAAATGTGATTTTTCAGGAGTTTCCTACCTGAAAATAGATGCCTCATTAAGCAAAACATATTAACCTGAGTTCAATACTGATGCCAGACAAACTAACGAACATCATTACAGGGAAAGCTCTATCGTCCTCCGAGGGCCCCACCCCTCACCAGGAGCTCTCTGCAAATGTGCTCAACTGTTGTGCAAGGGATGGGGAGTCACGGAGGGAGGACAAACAGACAGAAAAGATGTTGCTGGAGCTGCGGTCATGGCCAACTGGGCGAGGGGTGCCCTGATTAACTGCGGCATCTTTGAATGTCCATGAAAGGCACATGGCCAAAGGTAGAGCCATGCAGGAGAGGGAAGTTGGGATTCAGCCTCAGAGGCACGAGGACAGCACAAAGGCCATGTGATGCCCTGTGTCATGTTGGGACTCTGCTGAGTCTCCACGAGCAAGAAGGTAGTCACCAGATGTTGTCCCTCAACCTGGGACTTCTCAGCCTCCATAATTATAAGAAATATTTTTTTTTCTTTATAAATTAAAAGCAGAAGAAGCAGGAGGAGACCAGGAGGGTCTGTGTCAGGCTCAGAACCCTGGGTCCCAGCACCCAAGCCTTCTCACATCACAGGGCCTCGGGTTAAGTTCAAGCCCTTCTGCTGATCCAAGCTCTGTGCTGGGCTCTGTCAAAAGCATTATGCTTATCAACCCTCACCGAACCCCAGACAGATGAGGAAACTGAGGCCAGAGGACTTAAGGAACTTGCCCAAGGTCATCCAACCTGTAGGCAGGAGAGTTGAAGCAGTCTGACCCAGGGGGAGGCTCCCACAGTCTCACACCACCTGCCTCCTGGTGCCCTGTCTCCCAAGCCCTCCGACCCCACTTCTCTAGGCCTCTGGAGTATCTTCGTCACAGCCTCATGGGGCAGAGCTCTCGGCACGGCCACACAGGAGCCATGAGGTGTAAAACTGACCAGCGGGCTGAGAAGCCAGACAGATCTTGGCTTTAATATAGCTCAGACACATGCCAGCCATGAGCCCTTGGCGGCTTCTTCACCAACAAAATGGGAATGGGTTTGGCCACCCACACGCTTGGTGTGAAGTTTGGATGAGCTAATAATGTTCTTGGCACACAGCGGGTGCTCAGGAAGTGCCGGCCCCTCCTGTGTGTTGCTGGGTTCCTGGCTCAGCCTGCTGGGTGTGGTGTGTGTGTGGGTTGAACTGGGCCAGGTGGAATGTGGGGCAGTGGAACACCTTCCTGAGGTCCAGCCCAGCAGTCAGGCGCAGTTCCGAGTCCCACAGTCCACCTACATTCATTGAGGACCCAACCTGTTCCATGTTCCATAAGGAATAGAGATGATCATGCTATGGTCTCCCAAACCCAGCACTTTACATCCCAGTGTGGGAAATGACCCCAGGGCACGGAAGAGGGTTAAGGACGGGGGTGGGGAAGAGTGAGAAGGATCAGGGCAGAGCCCCTGGGAATGGGATGGGAGAGCAACTCAATGTGGCACGGAGGAGGTGTGCTGGGCATGCCTGCCTCCTCCCAGGAACAGAAGTGGGAGGACTTAAAGGTCCAGGGCAGTAAGCCCAGTGGAACAGCATTTTTTTCCCCCTGAAAACTGTAGGCATCTGGAAAACGTCTGTGCTGGCCTCTCTCCCTTCCTGATTTGGCTCTGGCAGAAAGTGTCTCGTGGGTGGAGGCGTGAAGACCCACACATTCTTCCCAGCCCTGCCTGCCACTGTGTGTCAGCACAAGCCCTGCAGTGACTCCTGTGACTCAGAGTTGGTGTTCCCACCTTGCAGGGTGAGCCCTCCCATTTATCTCTGGGTGGGAGTCCCCTCCCTGCAAACACCTGCAGGCTGTGAGCATTCTGGCTGAGCACTGAGGCTGCAACTTAATTGCAAGTTGGATTACTTCAGGGTTGAGTGGCACAAATTCTGGGTAAAATACTACAATTGATTCCACTGCAGTTATATACCTAATCCTCACAGCTCCTGTAAGTCCTTTGGTGGCAGGTCCTATGCCTACTTTATTCATTGCCTTTTCTTCTGCGCCTGACACGGGTCACAGAAACACTTTAAACAGGGGGTAAGTGGTAGCAGAAAGGATGCACTGAAGGGGGGGACAGGTTCTAACAACTAAATTGTGGTTTCTCTAGGCATGGGAGAGGCTCTTGCGGAATTTTAGGAACAAAGTGGTGGTAAAGAGAAAATGGGGAAGACTCAGGATATTCAATGAAGTGTCGTAAGGCAATGGAGTCCAATAGCTTTGTGGTGAGAGAGATGTGTATTAGCTAGCTACTGCTGCATAACAAACCACCAACTTACTGGCTTAAAATAACAAGCATTTATCTGGGAGTCTGTGTGCGACTGGGTGCTTCTGCTGGTCTGTGTGGTTGGTCTCGGTGGGGTGTGCTCACGCACCTGCGGTCAGCCTGTGGGTTGTGGTGGAGTGGCACACTTAGCATGGCCTCAGCAGAGTTGGGTCATTTCCATTTCATGTGGCCTTATCTGACTGCACGCCAGCCCAGACTCACCTTCATAGTGAAGATAAAGGTTCAATAGAGAGGGCGACAGCACACAGATGTTTTGAGGCAGAGTCAGGGGTTTTGACTGTATATTCTTATCTTCTGTCTTCATTTTTGAGACAGAGTCTTACTCTGTTGCCCTGGCTAGAGTGCCATGACCTCATAGCTCACAGAAACCTCAAACTCTTAGGCTCATACGATGCCCTTGTCTCAGCCCCCTGAGTAGCTGGGACTACAGGCACCTGCCACAACGCCCAGCTAGTTTTTCTATTTTTCATAGAGATGGGGGTCTCGCTTTTGCTCAGGCTGGTCTCAAACTCCTGAGCTCAGGGGACCCACCCGCCTCAGCCTCCCAGAGTTCTGGGATTACAGGAGTGAGCTGCTATGCCTAGATCATATTTTCTGCCTTCTTGATCCCAACATACTTATCCACATTAGTAAGGTGCCAAAGGCCCAGGACGAAGGGCCTGGGATGTATAGGTAATTGTCTGCATCAGTTTCTTAAAATGGTCCCTCCAAAGGGGACCAGGAATGACCACCCTCCTGGTGCTGTGGGGCAAGTCTGGCTCACAGGCTGGATGGCACCCATAAGCAATGGACTCATCTGGGTCATTTAGATGAAAATGTCCAGGGGCCAGGACATCATATGATCCCAGGGACACTTGATAAACACTTTCCCTGTTCCGTCTGAGCTTTGCTATGTCGATTTCAGCGTGGAGCAGAGGGAGCGTGGCCAGTCTGAACACTTGCCCGTGCATCTTGGGCCATTTGTGGGGTCAGTATGAGGGCGTTCTTCTCAGCAGATTGTAGCACCTACAAGCACAGTTGCTCAGGCTTTAAATTTCTCTGCTTTTGTCTGCCCACTGCTGTCAGGGTTAGTTCCCTATACCCAGTGGGATATAGGAGTTCCCATCCCTGGACACCAGTGGCTCAATGTTTACTGTGAAAGAGGAAAGGAAGGTTTCAAGTTCCACTCAAAACTCTGAGGATATGGTTCAATTAATAAAAACTGTAAAATGCCTAATGAGTGTGCATGGGCTTTCTTAAGGACCGCTGTTTATTGGCACACAGAAGACAAAATTGAAAACTAAAGCTGATGTCACCTATTCCGCTCCTGGATATAAACCCTGGCTGAGTTGGATGAGACGCCCTAGGAAGGGAGTCCACGGCTCACGGCAGAGGCCACTTGGGACCACTCGGAATTCATCATGGAAACCCCCAAAGGAGAAAAAAGAAAAAGTAAAAAAGAGGAAAAAAGAAAAACTGACCAGGGGGTCAGGGACAGATGGGAAAGAAAGAAAAAGGTAAAATGTTTACCTGTCTAGAGATACAAGCCAGATTTTATTTAAGAAGAAAAAAAGAAAAGAAAAGAACTGATTATTCTGTAGATGGACAGAATCTGAAAACCATGTCTTTAGGGAAAAAGAGAAAAGAAAATACGTAATACATGGGAGAAAAAGTTAACTACATAAGATAAACATAACAAAGGCCTATAATTTGATCCAATTGGAAATCTAAAATTTGTATAACAAATTACACGTATATGTGCATTATTACATATGTAGAACAAATATATATATATACACAAAATTTATATAATGAAAGAATTTATATAACAAAAAGATAAAAAGGGCACTGATTGGCTTTTGTGCCTCTGTGATCTAGTTTTAAAATTAAGGTTAACATTTATTAAAATGCACCTGTTGATAAAACTTCATGGACTTAGTAAATACTAGGCCTCAAATGACAGTTACAATGGTGATCCCACTCACTTTAGAGATTGTATCTTCCTGGAATCTTAGGAAAGTAAATAATTATAAAATAGAGAACAATGGATATGCCTCTTTAACTGTGGTCTTGTGGAAATTTCCCATATCCATTCTTTTTCCCTACATTAGCCTATTTTGGGCATCAAGGCTCTAAAAAGGGTGTTCAACCTGCAGCATGCGAGCCACATGCAGATTGTTTGAGGCCTGTTCTGCTCATCTGTGGTGTCAGCTATTGCAAAAATTGTTCAGGGAACTTTTTTTTGCTCCTCAGCCTTCATAATGTTTGTGTTTTTAATGTGTGGCCCAAAATGACTCTTTTTCTTCCAATGTGTGATGGAAAAAAAAATGTTGGACACCCACACTATGAGTAATGTGTTAAAATTAAAAACAGTTGGCATTTACAAATAGACTTGATTAAATGGGACCCCTGTGGATTTCCCTCGGTTAAAATAAATAACATGACCCAATGTCAGTTGATATAAGGCATTCAAGGATTAAAATGTATTTTTTTTTTTTTTTTGAGACAGAGTCTCACTTTGTCACCTTTGGTAGAGTGCTATGGCATCACAGCAAACTCAAACTCTTGGGTTCAAGAGATTCTCTTGCCCCAGCCTCCTAAGTAGCTGGGACTACAGGCACCTACCACAACACCTCGCTATTTTTAGAGACAGGGTCTGGCTCTTGCTCAGGCTGGTCTCAAAGTCGTGAGCTCAGGCAGTCTGCCTGCCTTGGCCTCCCAGAGTGCTAGGATTACAGGCATGAGCCACTGCACCTGGCCCATGCCTGGCTATTTTTAGAGACGAGGTCTCGCTCTGCCTCAGGCTGGTCTCAAACTCTTGAGCTCAGGCAATCCAATGGCCCCAACCTACCAGAGTGCTGGGATTATAGGCCTGAGCCACCAAGGCTGGCCCGATTAAAACGTATTCTAGGCTTGGCTCCCGTAGCACAGTGGTTATGGCGCTGGCCACATACACTGAAGTTGGCGGGTTTGAACCCAGCCTGGGCCAGCTAAAACAATGATGACAACAGCAACAAAAAATAGCTGGGCATTGTGGGAGGTGCCTGAAGTCCCAGCTACTTGGGAGGCTGAAGCAAGAGAATCACTTAAGCCTAAGAGTTTGAGATTGCTGTGAGCTGTGATGCTACGGCACTCTACCGAGGGTGACATCATAGGATTTTGTCTCAAAAAAAAAAAAAGTATTCTATAATAATTTAATTAATTTAGGTTTTAATTTAAGTGATTATCCCCACTACTTCTCCACTTGACAGACTAATTTTGCTTGTTTGCAAAACTGGAAAAAAATAAAGAGCACCTCACGGTGGATTCCCCACAACGTTAATGCTGGGGTCCCATCTGTTAGGGTCCCCATGCCCAATATTGTTAACATTATTGACTTTATCCGGGCAACATCTGGTAAACATGCTAGCTTGTTCACAGATTTGGCCAGCATGTTCTGCTTAGTACTTCCGATGGCTGCTCAGTGAAGTTGGAAGGGACACAGACCACATTTTTAGACTCCCGGTGGAGGACCTCCGCAGCTTTGCCCTGCACACAGTCTTTGGAGACAAACTTTACCGCATCTGCCTTTTCCCAGGAGTGCAGGGATGACATTATGATATTGACGGCATCCTCCTCCACGGAAACTCATTTGACACTTATTAAGGAAGCACAAGTCCAACATCTTTTAGTCCGCTCTGGGTTCTGGTGGCAACATACTCCTCACGTACAAATTTCACTGCCAAATTAAAAGCAGCAGGCACTCCCTCTGGTGCTTGAGAGAGTGAGTCCTTCGCTGAAGAGACTTCGGCAGCCTCTTTCTCAGGCCTTCTGGAGTCCCTGGAGCACTCACACGGGCTACAAGTTGCCAGAAGTTTTCTAATATAAGAAACTGGCTCTCCCAGCCTCATGCTCTATGCCAAATACAACCTGGAAAATACAACCTCTCACAGACCTGGACCTGCGACCCTCACACCCAGTGGCTCATTATGCTTTGGGCTGTGGAAACAACACCCACAAGCATGGCTGGGCTACTGAGGCCTCCCAAGACAGGGTGGAAGCAAACCTGGTTCTCCGGCATGTTCCACCTGCAAGAGGAGGCGGCTTCCTCTATCTCAGCCTTTGCCAGATGCTGGGCTGCTGGAGGAGCTCACCAAGGCTTCCTGGCTACCTGGGAGGCCCCTTGGGGATAACTGAGTGACCAGTAAGGGAAGTTTGTAGATTACATGAATGGCACTGCTAACTGTCACATATGACAGAGCTCCATGGGACACTGCTGTCCTCCATCTCTTAGCTAAGATGTCTCTGACAAAAGATGGGCCCCAAGAAGCAACGCAGTTGGCCAAACTTTGGGCGGTTGTCTTAGCACTGAGTGTCCTGGTCAATGAGTTCCATCTTCACATTTATATATTTATTATAAACTTTTGGGCCATTGCCTAAAACTTTTCCCCTTCAGGATAAAAAGAAAAATACAAGCAATATCTTGCCTCATAGATACCCGAAATATAAATCAAAACCACATGTCTCTGCATATATCAAGACCACCACAGTGGTCTTTCCACAGTTCTCCTACTTCCTTAGGAATTACAGACATTACTTATGGTAACCAAGACACACATTTCACTTTTCAAAATACACACCTTGGGCCCTTGGGAAAGGCATTTATGAAGAACTTTCATGTCCCCGACAGGTCCCAGATAACCTTCCTGATTGAGAGACAGTTTCAAATTCCAGTCCAACATACAGACCCCGAAATGAGTTTTCATCTGGCCTGAGCCCTTAACCTATCTTTACCAATTTTCGATTTTTGCCTGTGCCACAGAGCTGGAGGACTGACCAAATGCACGCTTTTCGGGGTCCCATGAACCACAGATGATCCCATTGGCCAGGTAGCTGCTCATGTGATATGGAACCTGTTTAAACCTGAACTTCCACCAAAACAAGAGCAATGAAGCTGCGCACCGCTCAATCAGCTGTTGGTTTTAGTAAGTGTCTGGGAGATTTCACTGGTTTATAATCTGGAGACTCAAACGCTCACCCCAGTGTAAGCCATTGTGTCAATGAACCAGCTGAGTTCCACATCTGCCTGAGTGGTATACAAATAAAAAGGATAGTTCCACGTCCTGGATGACATTGTCGCCGATGACTTTACTCCAGACTCTAAGGTCTCTGTCCCAGCAAAGCCGTCATAAACTGCCTCTCCTATGGCACAAAGTGGACACAGGACCTTTGTGCCTTTCTTCCTTTGGTGGCAGGAGTTCTATCACATTTCTGAGCTTGCTGTCTGCTTCGCCCATGGTTTTAGTACATACTCTTTGCTCTTTGTCACGCTTCCATTCCTAAAGAGAAATCTGGCAGAGGCTGATACTGTCTGTATCATTAACGGAGAGTACTGCTTTCTCTAGGAGGCGTCTGGGCCCTCTGCTACTGCTCTCCATCAGCTTTCTACTCTGATAATAGAAATGTTGTCTGTGATGTTTAGGGCAACGTATGTCCAGCTCTCTAAAAGTCTCCACTATCATCACCCCAAAGACTTCTCGATATGATGCCAGAGCATCACAAGCATGGACTACATATTCTTATTTTCTGCATTCTTGATGCATTTGGAGCCTTGATCCTGGAGAGACTGCTCTTCCCAAGGCTGGCTATTTCCTAGAGATAGCAAAGGGCTCACCTGAGAACACATCTTTGACATATAAGCCAATTAATCCAGAGCCCAACCTCCAACCACCTCCATTATCTAAGCCTCACATACCAAGCCAATAATATGCCATTCCCTGCCCTAAATTACCAAGTATTAGACACCTAGGGACAAAACCACAGCCCAAAGGCCATTGAAATTATTCAAACTATCTAATCCTAAGCTCCCTCAGCACATTTACCCTGCCTTGTCCATTCCTTCCTGGTAGAACCTCAGAGGAGGCCCTGGGCTAATCTATTTCTTTTTCTCCTTGTGCCCCCAGCTGACCTTGGTGCTTCCCACATGCTCTGCACGGCACCCTGCACTGTCTGCTTCTAGGAATCTATGAGAACCAAGTTTTCTCTTCATGACAATCATTTCTGTATCTCTATGTCTTATAATACCTGATTGAAATAAATCCCAGTATTTTAAAATAGCTGAGGACTGGCGCATCACTTCCAAAGCAAGTCACAGGGTCAGAGCCCAGATTCAAGAATTGGGGAAACAAACTTCACCTCTTGATGGGGAAAGCAGTGAAATCACATTTCAAACAGCAGGACACAGATACAGATTGAGAACGATCGTGGCCATTTTCCAACCATTCTTTCACATACACTTTAACATTCTATTGTTCACTATTTATATTCCTCATAAAAACTGTCAATCTAGGCATAGAAGGGAAATTCTGCTAACTGATAAAGAGAACCTATGAAAAACCAGAAGCTGGAGGTGCCCGTAGCTCAGTGGGTAGGGCGCCAGCCACATACACCGAGTTCAAAACCAGCCTGGGCCAGCTAAAGCAATAATGACAACTGTAACAAAAAAATAGCCAGGTGTTGTGGTGGGTGCCTATAGTCCCCACTACTGAGGAGGCTGAGGCAAGAGAATTGCTTAAGTGCAAGAGTTTGAGGTTGCTGTGAGCAGTGATGCTATGGCACTCTACTGAGGGTGACATAGTGAGACTCTGTCTCAAAAAAAAAAAAAAAAGAAAGAAAGAAAAACCAAAAGCTAACATCATACTTAATGGTGAAAGACTGAATATCCTACCTCTAAAATCAGGGCAACACAAGGATATCCCACTTCTATTCAATATTGACTTAAGGTTCTAGCAAGTGAAATAAGGAATGAAAAAGATATTACAGCCAAACATATCAGAATGAAACAAGTAAACATTTAGTTGCAGATGACATGATTGTCTACACAGAAACCTCAAAGCAATTTACAGTTCATTAGGACTAATAAGTGAGCTTATCAAGGTTGCTGGATACAACATCATTATAGAAAAATCAATTGTTATTTCTATATACTAGTAATGAACTATCAAGAGATTCAAGAGATTGAAATAAAAACTACTTATAACAAAACCTGATCTTTGATAAACCAAACAAGAACATTCACTGGGGGAAAGAATCCCTATTCAATAAATGGTGCTGGGAGAACTGGATAACCACATTTAAAAGACAGAAACTGGACCTGCATCTTTCTCCACCCACTAAAATTGATTCAGGATGGAAAAAAGATCTAAATCTAAGGCATGAATCAATAAAAATCTTCAAAGAAAGTGTGAGGAAAACACTTGAAGCTATCGGCCTGGGGAAAGACTTTATGACCAAGACTCCAGTGCCATTTGCAACAACAATAAAAATAAACAAATGGGACTTAATTAAACTTAATAGCTTTTGTTCAGCTAAGGGGACAACAACCAAAGCAAATAGATAAACATTAGAATGGGAAAATACATTTGCATGTTGTGAATTGGACAAAAGCTTGATAACCAGAATCTGCAGAGAACTCAAATTAAGCAACCACCACCACAAAAGCCAACAATCCCTTACATCAATGGGCAAGTGAGATGACTAGAACCTTCTCTAAAGAAGACAGACAAATGGCTAAAAAGCATATGAACAAATGGCTCATTGTCTCTAATTATCAGAGAAATGCAAATCAAAACCACCTTGAGATATCCCCTAACCCCATTGAGAATGACCCACATCACAAACACTCAAAGCTACAGATGCTGGCGTGGTTGTGGAGAGAAGGGAACACTTTCACGCTGCTGGTGGGCCTGCAAACTAATACAATCCTTTTGGAAGGAAGTGTGGAGAATCCTCAGAGAACTCAAACTAGACCTCCTATTTGATCCTGCAATCCCATTACTGGGCATCTACCCAGAAGAAAAAAAAAATTTTATCATAAGGACATTTGTACTAGACTGTTTATATCAGCTCAATTTACAATTGCCAAATTGTGGATACAACCTAAATGTCCACCAATCCAGGAATGGATTAATAAGCTGTGCTATATGTATACCATGGAATATTATGCAGCCACTAAAAAGGATTCTGAATTTACATCTTTTGTATTAATTTGGATGGAGTTGAAATACATTCTTCATAGTAAAGCATCACAAGAATGGAAAAGCAAGAATCCAATGTACTCAATTCTGCTATCAGGACAACTGATGCTAGGATATGGTGGGGGGAGGGGCAATGGGGGAGGGGAGAGAGGGAAGGAGGGAGGGAAGTGTGGGGCCACAGCATGTGACACACCTCTTGGGAGCAGGACACTATTAATAGAGGGACTTCACCCAGCAAACACAAGCAGTGTAACTTAGCTCATTGTACCCTGTGTGATTTCCCAACAATAAAAGAAAATGAAACAGGGATAAGTCTGAAAAAAGATGTGTAAGACCTGTATACTGTGAATTAAAAACATTGTAGAGAAGACTCAAATAAATGAAGAGATATATATCTGTCCATGGGCCAGAGGACTTAATATTGATAAAATGTCAGTTATCTCCAAATTGATAACTAGATTTGAGTCAATCCCAACCAAAAGCCCAACAAGCTTTTGACTAAGCTGCTAAAACTTACGAGCTCATTTTAAGAATCATATGGAAATGCAAAAGACCCAGAATAGACCTAGAATTGCCAGAAAAAAAAAAAAAAAGAAAGAAGTGGTGTCATCAAAATTGTGGTTTTGGCGTAAATATAGACAAGATTCTTAGAGAACAGAAAAGAACATTCAGAAATAGACCCACACATATACGGTCAATTCATTTTTGACTAAGGTGCAAAGGCCATTCAGTGGAGAAAATTTTTTCAACAAATGATGCTGGCATAATTGGGTATCCATATGCAAAAAAGTGAGCTTTCATTCATACATTACACCATATAAAACTTAACTCAAAATGGATCATAGACCTAAATATAAATTCTAAAATTGTAAAACTTCTAGAATAAGACAGAGGAGAGAATCTTTGTTGCCTTGGATTAGGCAAGGCTTTCTTAAATATAACACCAAACTATGACTCATAAAAGCAAACATCGATAAACTGGGTTTTATAAAAATCAAAAACTTCTGCTCTTTGAAAGACACAGTTAAGAGAATTAAAATATGAGCCACAGACTTGGAGAAAATAGTCTTAAAGCATATATATGATAAAATATTTATATCTGGAGTATGTAAAGAACTCTCAGAGCAAGCAACCCCTTAAAAAACAGACAAATGATTTGAACACATCGTTAAAGATGATACAGTAATGGCAAATGTGTGAGTACACGAAAAGAGGCTGAACACTGTTAGGCATTAAACACTAATCAAGAACCACAATGCCATACCTGTACACACCTGAGGGATTAGACTTGTCTAGGATATAGAAGAACTGGAATTCTCATATGTTGCTGATGGGAATGTAAAATGGTCCAACCACTTTGGAGGACAGTATCTTAAAAGGTTAAACAAACATCTACCACATGATCCAGCCTTTCCAATCCTTATTATTTATCCAAGGGGTGTGTGAATGTTATAGCAACGTCAACTAGCCCCAAACTGAAACAACCCAAATGTCCATCAGCAGGTAAATGGATGAAGAGATTTCATATACACATACAAAGAGATGTTACTCACCAACAAAGTAACTGTTGATCCCTATGCAACAAGCATGAGGGAATCCCAAAGTAATAACACTGACACCAGACATAAAGGGCTGCATTTTGATATGATTCTAATTCCATAAAGTTCTAGCAAATGCATACTCTAGTGACAGAAAGCAGATCACTCCTTGTGGGAGGGGATGGGGACCGGGTGGAGGGAGGCAGGGAAGGGGAGGAAGGGAGATTGCAAAGGAATGCTAGGAGACTTGGGTGGGGGGGTGATGTACATATCCATTATCTTGATTATGGTGATGGTTTCAAGCATGTCCACTGAGGTCGAAACATATCAAATTGCATTTTAATTACATGCAATTTATTTTGTGTCAGTTCTATCTCAATAAAGTGATTGAACAATTATTGTTCAGATCTCCAGCTGTAGTTCAGGGGGAAATTTTTATAGGAATTGAGTGAGCAAGGTGGGGAATAAAGGTGAATTCATCAGGTTGTCCATGGACAACCTGGGTAGATGGCTCCTCATTCAAGAAGGATCCACAAAAAGAGAAACTTGGCCCAGGGCTCTGCTGGATCTTTGGGGTCTCACCCTGGCCCTGCCCTGGACAGACGTTCCTTGAGAAGCTGCATTGGATAGCACACAAAGGAGACAGCAGACTCCAGCTCGGCCAGAGGGCTGTTTAAGGAGGAGTGGCATTGTATGACCTGGGGACAGAAAATCTGTAGAGATGAGAATTATCTTCAAATGCAGAAAGGCCTGCCACGTGGGAGAGGAAGTAGAGGCCCTCAGTGTCACCCGAAGGAAGGACTTCCCGGTAGTCTGTTTAGAGCTGGGACAGGCTACCTTGAAAGGTGGTGAGCTCTCCATCCTTGGGAGTGTACAAGAGGGATTAGAGGGAGGCTTAATAGTGAAAGGGTCAGGCTCTGGCATTAGATAGAATTGGATTTGAATTCAATTTGGGTGTTTTAGGGCGGACTCCTCCGCTCTGAGCCTCAGTTTCCTCATCTGTAAAGTGGGGTCATGGCACCATCTAACCCCTTGGGTTATTAATGAGGCTTGAATGAAGTAATACACGTAAAATGCTGACATAAGGTCCAGCACATGTAAGACCTCAGGGGCTGGTACTAATGTCAGTACGTTTTATTTCTGATGAGGGGATTCCCTCATCAGATGGGGCTTTGGCCGTCACTGCCTTTTGGCCCTCTGAGTCTTTGGAGCCAACTCATCACTTATCTTGGAGAATTAGTGGTCTGTCCTTTCCCTCCTTCCTCTCCCCCAGGCTCTCCCTCCAGAGCTAGTCTCTGCTGAGTCACAGTCCCCACCCCAGCCCCTGCCCTTCCCTGCCCAGTGACTGGAGCATCTAGGTGGCAGTCCGAGTTTCCGTGCTCACACCACCCGCATGCATGTGAGGATGACTGGCCACACGACCAGGGGCTCCCAGATGTACGTATTCCGTCTTTAAGGAGAAGAGACCTTTTGCCAGTGGGCGATCTGGGAGGGTTCCCTCGGTCTACTGAGCAGGGCTGGCTGTCTGCCTCTCTGATCTTCACTGAATGAACTTCAGTTTCAGGCAGAGGGAAAAAGAAGGCTCATAACCCTCCTAGTAAGTGTCATTCCAGGGCTCATAGCCGCCCAGTCAGTTTCATCATTCCTTGGTCTTAGCCTCAGGCCTCCTCCCTGAGCAAATGGCCACTTAGCGTTTGTTAATGGAACTAACTTCCAAAGACTCTAAATGTTTTCTTAGAATTGATCTTTCTGTGACAAGTACTCTTTGGAGACATGAGATAACCATCAGAGAGCCTTAAAGGAATCACACATTATCAAACAGAACAAAACATTGTGCTCCAAACGAGAACTACAGTCGAGATGAGGAGCTGTCATGTCAAGACGCAGAGGGCGAGTGGGCCCACGTGTGGGTGCCTTTAAACTTGTGTCCTGTCACAAGTGGTGGCACTTGCATCTCCAAGGGGAATGTTATGTCCTGGATCTTTTCCTCTGCCCGCAATGTGGCATTTCCTGCCTTATTTGTTCTACAGGTGTCTGAGTCTCTCTCGTCCCCCTTTAAGGGGGTGATGGCTTTGCCTGGAGAAGGGAGGTGGGAAGGGGTCCCACTCTTTCCTTAACCACTTGCATCCTCTGCCTCCTCCCTTCTGGGCCCTGTATGCCAAGGAGTGATCTGTGGAGACACTGGGCAAAAGGGGTCACAGGGTCCCCAAGCCCCAGGGAATGTGGCTGTGTGGAGACAAAAACACCACATCTCCCATCCACCTGCACCCCACACAAAGGGCCTGAGGAGGGAGCTCGGCTGTCAAACATTTGCGAAAGGCCAGCCTGTGTCTGAACCTGAGCTGGGGCTGGAGGCTGTAGAGGGCCAACGTCCAAGGGGCACAGGCAGGCACCCACAGAGACCCCTAGCATCTCTAAAAAGTCACTGCGCACAGGGTGCCCAGGTCTCAGAACCAGCAAGCTCAGCCCCCATCCCAGGACCTACACAAGGGAGCCCCGCTGGGGACAGAAGTGTCCCCATGATGCTGCCAGGCCACACAGATCTGGCATGGGTGGAGAGGGGGCCTGGTGGGTGCTTCTCTGCTGGTCCGGGTCCTGCACCCACTGCTGTCTGCTCAGGGTGGGCTCACTGAATACTATCCAAGTGGAGTATCTAGTGGGCAGGTGAGAATGGGAGCCTGGGCAAAAGCAGGGGCTGGGACAAGCCTGGGATAGAGTGAGAGGTCAGGGACGCAAAGTCAACCACAGAAAGCCAGTCCCCCAGGCCCCGGAGCAGTATAGCTGGGCGAGCCTCCATCACGCAGCTAATGGGCAGCCTGACAGGCAGGGCCCATGGGGGGAGATCTGAGCCCTGCTGGGCATCTGAGCAGCGAGGGTGCTGGGGAGGAAGGGGAGGGCACAGCACCAAGAGTGCAGGTGGCAGCTGTGACCCAGAGTCATCATCAATGTTCCCTTCTCTCCTGGATAATTCCCATTAATGTACAAACACACCATTGGTTCTCTAATCCGTCCAAACAAAAACAAGTCAATACCAAACCTCTCTTGCTATGTGTGCTCCCTTTCACAGTAAAACAAAAGAGTCCTCATAATTACCACCTCCAATTTCTATCCTCCTATTTTCTTTTCCCCCCACTCTACCTGGATTTTACCTCTCACATTCTATCACAACTGCTCTTGGCAAGGCCACTAACAAACTCTCCAGTGGGTGCGTGGCCAGCTTTGGATGAAGCTTAGCCTATCGAGACTGGCAGGTCGGCTCACTCCTCCGCTCTGAAACCCTCTCTCCTCGGCTCCTGGGGCCCACAGTCTTCTGGTTTTTCTTCTACCTCCTCGCAGTCCTCCTCCGTCTCCTTTGCTGATTCCTCTGGACTCCTGGCCCTGCAAACCTCGTGCTGTCCCAGGGCTCTCTGTCCTCTCCTTCTCAGCCTCACCAGACCGGTGGCTTCTATGTTCTGCTCATATGCTTTGGGCTCCCACATTTTCATCCCAGCCAGACTTGTTCCTGATTTCCAGGCTTTTACACCCAACTGCTCCTCTTCTCTCCCTCCTTCTCTCTTTTCTTCCTTCCCTCCTTTCCTTCCTTCCATTTTTTTCCCTTCCTTCCCTTCTCTCTCTTCCCCCCTTTTCTTTTCTTCTTACAAAAATCACGCATTACCCTATAATTTTTTCTCTGACACACACACACATACGCATGTGTGAAACAGCCTTGTAAATAAGAACTGTTTATAATAGGAAGTAATTCGATACTTTACAGAAAGATTCCCCAAAGCCTTCCTTGAAATGATACATTCTTCAGGGGTCTACCAAAAAATGAGTTTGAATTATGAACCGTTTCTTTGATGCTCCTGTGAAAATTGTTAGTATGAATTGGGTCATTCTTGTCATGTTGAACAAAACTGGAGTCAAGAGGCCAGGGGAGAAAGTACTTGGGGTACATAGCACCAGCTCCAAGAATTGAATTTTCCACAAGCCCAGTTACCCCAAGAGCCTAATGTAACCCTAAGACCAGTTGACATAGTAACTGCCGAAACACCGAGACTGTAAAAGTAGTTTTACCTTGTGCTATCACGCCGATCAGAGCTTGCCAGCTCCCCAAAGCTTCTCTACTGCCAATGAGCTTTATTTCAGAACAATGCGTAACATTTCTCTTTCTTGTAAAACTCTTTACCTTCTCTTTGTTTTGCAGACATATCGAAGATCACTCTGGTCTACGTGCATGCCTCAAGTTGCAATTCCCAAATAAGACATTTAATTTGGGGATTTGTCTCTATGTTTTATTTTGATTTCAATATCCTTGATGTGAGAAATGGGGTCTGAAGCAGACTAATCTTTTTTTTTTTCTAATTTATTTTTTTATTAAGTCATTTGTACATAGATCATGAATACATTTATGCCATTATGGGATTCAATGTGTTGATTATTTGTACAAATTAGAGTGCTTATGTCCTACTAATCGACATAGCTACTGCCATACCACCCTGAACACGCCCGATCTTGTCTGAAGCAGACTAATCTTGGAGAGATGAATGGCCCCCAGAACTATGGCACCAGGGACTCGCACTACAGCCCTGTGATCCCGCTGCTTCCACAGGTCACCTCTTTTTCCCCGTAGCTAGTGTCTCTTGGGTCAAACTCCCATTTTCTTTTGTTTGAGTTTGGTTTCATCTGGGGGTTGGTTAGAAGGGGTCATTCCCCCTCCTGGTTAAAGGGATTCTTTTTTCCTCCTGTTGAAGATGGTTTATCATTCTTCATGGTAAGTACTTATTTTATATTCTGACTCATTTGTGCACTTAGATTTCAATTTGGCTTTTGTGTATTCAGCGTTAAACTGAATCACCTGAATGAGTTTATTTACAAATGGGCTCTCAAAGTTCAAAGCATGCCAAGAATATTCCTTTCTTGGGCGGTGCCTGTGGCTCAGGGGGTAGGGTGCTGGCCCCATATATGGAGGGTGGCAGGTTCAAACCCAGCTCTGGCCAAACTGCAACAAAAAAACAGCCGGGCATTGTGGCGGGTGCCTGTAGTCCCAACTACTTGGGAGGCTGAGGCGAGAGAATTGCTTAAGCCCAGGAGCTGGAGGTTGCTGTGAGCTGTGATGCCACAGCACTCTACCGAGGGTGATAAAGTAAGACTCTGTCTCTACAAAAAAAAAAAAAAAAAAAAAAATTCCTTTGTTCTGTGACTTAGCTGGAGACACATTCAAACGTTATGCCGATCATTTTCTATTTCTTAAAACAAAACCAAAAGACCACAGCTATAAAGTTATACAGTCCCAATAGGACTTGTATCTTATTTGGCATCCTGAGACTCCAAAACATACCAGGACTCAAATATAGTCTTGCGGTAAACACTATCTCAAAGGTGACTGAGACTTTTCTCTCCAAAGCCTTTCTTTCCCCTTTCTACACTTCCTCCTCTGTAGCCTTCTCTAAAAACTCAGCTGTTCTAACACCATTTAAGTGAAGACACTTGAAAACCAGCAGATACAAAAGAAAATCACATTAACCTTTTTACTGTTTCTTAAAAGTAAAAGATGATATTGCTGTGTAAAAGACACCCTCCCTATCTATTCTAAAATGAAAGGGAACACTCTTTTCATGAAAGATGAGAAATTGAGACCAAAGTGATACTGGAAGACCTTGTTAGAATAACTCTTATCCTTCTGGCTTCTGGCATAATTCAGTCAGATTTTCACAGTTAACTATTCTTGTCCATTGTAGTATGTTGGTTACTGACTCAAGAATTTGCTTACGCAGAATTTAGTTCACAGCCTTCATAAGATCACCTATTAGGAAAACAAAAACAAAACAAAAACAGAGTCATACCATGAAACTTCATAGAATCCACAAATAATCAAACAAATAAAAGGAACAAAGAAAATTCTTATAGTTTAGGCTTAACCAATTTTGTCAGAAATAGAATTTGGATCCAGCTGTCTTTTATAAACTAGTGAGTTGTGTATTTCACTGTCTCATGACTAAAATTCTAAAATGAAAGCTATAAGATCTTTGTTTATGCATGTATATCTATTTTGGTGTGTTTATACATATATGTATATGTTATACATGTTATCTACATGGTAAAATCTGGCATAGTCAGCTAGAAGTGCTTTAAAGATTTCTATTCAGATTGGCTAGTTTTAAGATTTTTGATAAAATAAGATTAGAAATGTCTTCAAAATTGTCCCCTGGATTTATTGGTCAGAAAGTTTTACATCTGTCTTTGCTAGATATTTTAAGATAACAAACTATAAACCCAGTCAAAAAACAGAATGATCTTTGTGTAACTCTAACTTAATATCATTTGTTTAATAAGAACAGCTATATCTTTTGAGTTATCAGAAAAACACCCATTTGTTCAACTTTAAGGTTCTTACTTAGGCAAACATCTAGTATTCATAGGCTATAAAAATAGTTAATAGAAAAGTAACTTGAAATGATGACTAGCTTTGTTTAATATTTCAGTTTTCATAAGTACTCTGGGTAAATTGCTAAATACAAATTAGGTAAATGTAAATAAGATGAATGTTTGCAAATCAACTTTTTGTGTAATTTAAAATCATAAACTTATGTTATATTAAATATGCATAATACTGTTTAAATGTCTGGATCATTTCTAAATAAGACAAAAGAACAAATAAATTTCTGAATATAAATATGAATTTGTTCTTGGCTTTTAATACTTTATCAAAAGACTAAATATATTTGGGTCTATTAATGCATATTAATACACTGAAGAAGCTTCAGGAGGAGGAGCCCAAACCCAGAGGCAGTGGTGGCTGAGGAACTCATGGCATACAGTCAAGGAGGGGAAATCTCTTACTACTATGATGGTGTTATTGGAAATTAATATTATGGACAGGACCATCCCATGAAACCTCACAGGATCTGGATGACCCATAACTTGCTGTTATATTATGAGAAAAGTGGAAATATGTATATAGGCCCCATAAAGTCATTGCTAAAAAAACAGACAAAATACCACAGTGATGAGTATATCAAATTTCTACAATCAGTAAGACCAGACAACATGTCTGAGTATGGTAAGCAGATGCAGAGATCTAACACTGGAGAGGATGACCCACTGTTTGAAGGACTCTTTGAGATTTGTGAGCTCTCAACTGGTAGCTCAGTGGCCAGGGCTGTGTAGTTAAACCAACAACAAACTAATAGGGCTGTTAATTGAGCTGGAGGACCACATCATACTAAGAAATCAAAAGCATCAGGGTTCTATTATGTTAATGATATCACACTTGCCAGTCTTGCATTACCAAAGTTAGTTATATTGATACTTTTCCTATGATAAAATATTTTCATTAAAACACAATACAAGTCTGACTTTTTTCAATACCAAGTTAAAAAAATTACATAAAGGTTGTAAGAGATACATAAAAACATGTTCTTTATTAAAAAGGAAAATAATTTCTGGCTCAGTGCCTGTAGTTCAGCAGCTAGGGCACCAGCCACATACACCGGAGCTGGTGGGTTCGAATCCAGCCTGGGCCTGCCAAACAACCATGACAATCACAACTAAAAAAAAAAAAAAGCCAGTGTTGTGGGGAGCGCCTGTAGTCCCAGCTACTTGGGAGGCTGAGGGAAGAGAATTCTTTAAGCCCAAGAGTTTGAGATTGCTGTGAACTATGACGCCACGGCACTCTACCAAGGGTGACATAGTGAGACTCTGTCTCAAAAAAAAAGGGAAAATAATTTTGTGTAATTTGAAGGTTATTTAAAGGTTGTTGCAAAATAATAGATTAAAAAAATACAAACAAGGTAAAAAGGAGGTAATGAATAGGAGAGAGACATGTAATGAACATTACAAAGATGTACTTTTTGGTTAAAAAATTTAAAAAGAAAAATAATTTGTATAAAAAAGTCTTTTGTGATAAATTTTTATCCTAAAATAAAATGAGTACTTCTTCAGAAAAAAATGGAGGATGAAGAAGAAAGTCTAAGCATGTCATAAAAATCTGATGAGGTCTTGATAATGTTTCTCGAGGGTAAATTTATAAAATAAATTTTGTGTGTGATTATATTGGTTATAATTAAAAGGGAATTATTAGTCTTTCTAACGATTGAGCTTTGATATTAAAAAAACACTAATAGAAAACAAAAAATTTGGTCCCCTACGTTAGAACAAGATTTTCTTAAAATATTGATCTGCTCTTAGAAAACTGCGAGAGGTGTTGTTTTGATTTTTAATTATTTGTAGCTTTTCTCTCTATTTTACAGAATCCATTTAATTTTCCTATTTTTAGGTTAAAAATATTCTTTTATAGTCAGAACAGTAACTGCTTTTGGGCTTGGGCTCTTGCTCCTGAAGCTGCTTCTGTGTGTTAATAGACCCAAACATATTTAGTCTTTTTATAAATTTTTGAAAGCTAAAGGTAGAGTTTTCTCTTGAAGCTTCACAGATTTGTACCTCAGAACCCAGCTTTTGCCCTATCTTACGGCCTGTGGCTTGCAGGTCAGACATTATTGCCTTTTGCTCTTTTTCTTCCTTTCCTTGAGTAGGCTGCGATGGATGATTAGTCTCTCCTTCAATTTTTTCATCAGCTCCTGTAACTTTTCTTCTCTAGTTCTGACTCTACTATTATGGTGCAACTTCTGATGCTGAAGGGATTATCAAGCCTGGAAAAGCAATATTCTAGACCAATGTAACTTGAGTTTGTACATGTGGCTTTTCTTTTTTCTTTCTTTCTTTTTTTTTCTGAGACAGAGTCTCACTTTGTTGCATCCATAGAGCGCTGTAGCATCATAGCTCACAGCAACTTCAAACTCTTGGGCTTAAGAGATTCTCTTGCCTCAGACTTCTGAGTAGCTGGGACTACAGGCGACTGCCACAATGCCCGGCTATTTGTAGAGACGAGGTCTTGCTCTAGCTCAGGCTGGTATGGAACTCTTGAGTTCAGACAATCCACCCACCTCAGCCTCCCAGAGTCCTAGGATTACAGGTGTGAGCCACCACATCCAGCCACATAGCTTTTCCTTTTTTTCTTTTCTTTTGTGTTTTTCTTTTTTTGAGACAGAGTCTCATTTTGTCACCCTGGGTAGAGTGCCATGGAGTCACAACTTGCAGCAGCCTCAAACTCTTGGGCTTAAGCGATTCTCTCTCTCTCTTTTTTTTTTTTTTTTTGGGAGGGAAAAGATTAGCACTTTATTTATTTATTTTATTAAATCATAAACACATAGATCATGTATACATTAATGCATTTATGGGGTACTATGTGCTGATTTCATATAGAATTAGGAATGCTTACATCACACTGGTTAATATATACCTCATCTTGTTTACTTAATTATTGTGTTAAGACATTTATACTCTATACTAATAGATCCAACATGTACCCTTGCATTATGCACCAT
>CAUYRH010077765.1:0-16002 GCA_963574655.1 Perodicticus potto
TTGAACTGACCACCTCCGGTATATGGGGCCGGCGCCCTACTTCTTGAGCCACAGGCGCTGCCCCCACACTTTCTTAAATTCTTAACTCTTGCCAATCATTCATACTCAGCTCAAGCACTATGTTGAAAGTGCTTCCGTGATGACTACCCGCCCCACTCCCCACAGTGTCACATACTATATATATGATATGGCAACTCTCTATGATATGGCCCCCAGAGAATCCTACCAGGCCTCACAACAGCGCTTCCCATATCACGTTGAATTTACATTTGCTTACTATCCTTGGTGCATCGTCCATGGCATGGAACATAATAGGCCTCCAATAAATATTCTTTCCATTACTTAATAGGAACAAGGTGCAAAGCACAACTCACTTCTCACTAGTTGTTTCTTCACTGGACCTTACATATATCTTCTCTGGAAAGCATTTCATTTTTCCAGCTCCAAAGAATGTTACTTAATTTTAACAGGCAATTTCTTTCTTTCTAGTTTTTTTTTTTTGGTTCAAATGTAAGCTCTCAAATAGTGCCCTGAAGATATTAGTATATTTAATTCCATTCGAAGAAAAATAAAACAATCTTTAGCTGTTGATCTTGGGGCATAATCAAATTAATAAGGCAGTTGTCATATAGTTATGACGAGAGTTTCTGTAAGCATGTCAAAACTCTTAAATAAGAATGAGTTTAAAATGATTTCTTTCTGTAAATTCTTGCTTAGCCAAGTGTTAACATAGTGATAATAGAGTGTAATCAACCAAATACTGTTCTCTAGTGAGCACATCAAGAGAAGGAACAGTAGTGAACATACGTATTTAGGGAGTGCTAAAAATGCCAACAAAAGTAAAGAGAGACTTTATTTAAATTAACACATTAGTGAGGAGATTATACATATACAATCTACTGAAACAAAATGTTAGATTATCAGAATAGAACAGGTAGTAAATCACCGTTCTGTCCCCACTGGTTATTGACATTTATGAGATCAGATTTATGCACTGGAATCTTCTTCTCTTTTTTTTCAAACAGAACAGAAATGAGTGTGAAGAAGGCAAGAAAACAAGGATTAAGGGCATTAATCTCAGAATTTAGTATCTTCCAATAGCCAACTGTGAGGCCTTGGGAAAGTTGTTTAATATATCTGCCCATAATTATGCATCTCTGAAGAAAGTATTAAAAGCAAATACCTTTGACTACTTTTTACAACCTTAAAGTTCTTTGATTATTCTGATGCTGGAACATTTTTAATAGATGAGATGAAGTTTCTTAACCTGTTTTCTTCAGCTCAGTAATTAATCAACATGCATTTGTTGAGAATCTACTGTGCCTCTAATGAACAGAACCACATCTTACAGAAATAACTCTCCTAAAGAAATTTAGAATTGAATTGGAGAGACAGTAAAATAATTATAGGATAAAACAAAGCACTGTGCCATGGGATAGTATCCCTTGGTCTCCTAAAAGAATTTAAACTGTAATTCCTTGCCTTCCTGCAAACAACATTTTCAAACCCTCCATCTCATGTAATAGTGTACATCTCTCCTCTTTATGCCACAAAGAGCCAAAATCTACAGCTTTTTTGCAAACAGTATCCATCACAAACTACCTCTGATGAAGAGATTTCTTTTTTCTTTTTTCTTTTTTTTTTTTTTGTAGAGTCTCACTTTATCGCCGTCAGTAGAGTGCCATGGCGTCACACAGCTCACAGCAACCTCCAGCTCCTGGGCTTAGGCGATTCTCTTGCCTCAGCCTCCCGAGTAGCTGGGACTACAGGCGCCCGCCACAACACCCGGCTATTTTTTTATTTTTGCAGTTTGGCCGGGGCTGGGTTTGAACCCACCACCTTTGGTACAAGGGGCCGGAGCCCTGCTCACTGAGCCATAGGCACCGCCCTGAAGAAGAGATTTCTAACCAGCTCAATTTATAACAAACACTGCCTTCCAAGGAGCCTACTAGCATGTTCTCTGGGGGAAAGGGTGTTAAGAGTAAGGACATTAACAAAACAGTAGCCATTATTTAGTTCACTACAATTTTTGTTTTCAATCAGCTGTAAAAGTAATATCAGAAACATTCCTTTCAATTTCTTCATTGTACAAATACTAAAAATCTTTGTAAGCATATTACCTCTGTCTGGACCCAGTGGTAGAGAAGAGAAGAGGAGAGGAGAGGAGAGAAGGGGGAAGAGGAAGAGAGGGGAGGGGAGAGCAGAGAGGGGAGGAGAGGCAGAGACAGAAATCGCAGAGAATATGTTCAGCCAAAAGACATTCAAATTGTTGAAAGACAATAAATACATATTTCATTATGTGCTTTCCAAAGATCTCTAGCTGGCAACTGCGATTCTTCATTGTAACTTGTGATGATTTTTGTAGGATTAAAAAAAACTTGTGCCCAAGTCCTGACCATGCCACACACCTGCTCTCTGACCGTGGGCTCTCTTCATCTCACTGAATTACAACTTTTAGTTCCTTCATCTGTAAAAGGATTAAACAAGGAGCTTTAGAATTCTGTCTCTAAACTCTGCCACATGATTTCAGTGGTTTAAAATATACTTTAACCCGAAGGAAGTGAATAGATGTGGATTTTACAATTAAAAAAATTAAAACAATTGGCAGCACACACATCCATTATGACACGATCACATCAGTATGATTCTAAAAGGCTTTTAACTTAAGGGGTGAAACAAAATTAAAATGATCTTCAACAATATTGGAAGTATATATAATATGGTATGTCTAACACTGTGTACACAATCTGTGTAACCAAAGTTTAATTATAATAATTATCTCCTAATATGCATTTTATTTGAGATTTTCCACTGTCAATAGTTCTAGGAAATTATAGTGGTTTGTTAGTAGTCCCTGCTGAAGATTGTCTACACTTGAGTAGTTTGTTCTTATAGGGGGATTTGAGTTCACATCTAGATTACTGACACTTTAAAAAATTAGGACATATCAACATTGCAAATTGCTCGATTAAAGCATAAAACAACTCCTATGTTTCCAGAGTTTGTGCAGACCCTAATCCTTTTTGCTATGTCATTTAGGAAATAATTGGACTCTCTGCTTTAACGGGGCCAGGTTCAGTTTTTAAAATCTTGGACCAAATCTGTACATTTCTTAGGAAAGTCCTAGCTCTCCAGTATTCCACAGTCATGGAAGACTTAATTTAGCAAATCCTGTAATAATGAAATCTGGTCCTTGGTTTAGTTTCTTACTGTCACTTTTACTTTTCTGAGAATTGGGGGCAAATTTTATTGTTTTTCCCGAATACAGGATTAAAATGTAATGGACATTTTTAAAATGTTCCTCGTACTTGTGGGTGTAGCTTCAGTGTAAATGCTGCCATATTTATGTAGAGAAAACAAGGATCTATGAATTATATTTTCCTGTCTTGGCAGAATATCTTTTCTTCAAGTTACTGTGTCTTTTATAGGTTTTTAGAAGTCGTTGGTGTCTCCCTGTATATCAGAAGATTGGTTTTATTATGATTGATATTTATTAAGCACAATCACTCTGAAGATAGGACGTTTTAACTGTTTCGTTGTATGTGAATATTTGGCAGGTCAGAATGCAGTAATTCCTATCTAAGGGGATATTTCATTTAGTTTTCTGAGTTGTAAGAAATGGTAAATGAATTAAAAGAGACATTCTGCTTGAAATAATACAACTCTTCTTGTAAATTTTCCTGTTTTGTTAAACTTTCTCCAGATTTGGTCTTGCTATTCTAAAAGTTTTCTTGATATACATACTTAGGCTTTAATGATTTTATATTGTAGATAAAAGGACTTATGTTAGATATGTATTTTCTTTATTTGTAAGTAAAATAGCATTCTGGGATATAAGAAAATACATAAACTCTTTAGTCAGACAATTTGACTTGCTACATAATTATACATAGCATTATAGACATGAAATCACATAATAGACTTGAACTATATTATAAAATTGAGGTGAAAAGCCCAAATAATCTCAAATTCACTTAAAATGCAGCAGTCTGAGACATTCCCTGTTTCTGTATATTAACATATCAGCAAAATGGTTCTGAGAGCCATCTCCAGTATCTAATAACTAATTGATACTGAAAATGTCAACAGTTGTTTATTGAGAACCTAGTCTCTATTCAGTGTCAGATAGTATGCTAGACCAAGGTGAAGGGTGGCAGGAGAACAGATGTAGTCGTCAGGGGAAGTACAGGTCAGTGGAGGCGGCTGCCACCAGACTCTAGCGGTGTAGAACCAGAAACTGATACATCAGAGAGATGGCAAGAAGTGGCACTGGAGACAAAGGTGGAGACTGCTTCAGTTTGGGAAGTAAGAAGAGATTACTTTGAACAATTGCACTTAAACAGAGAATTTAAAAATATAAAGGAACCTTTTTTTAAGGATTGGGAGAAAGAGTTCATTAGGAAAAAAGAAGTGTGATTCTTGGAGGGGCAAATGAGAGAATTCCTACCTTCTGCTCATCACCACAACCACTTCACTGTTCACACACCAGCCAGAGCAATTGTTATTTAAAACAAATGGAAGAATGTTAAGAACACTGTTGTCCTGGCAATATGTCTTAGAGACTGGGCCTTGTCAGTACACGGTGATCTGCCTCTTGTTTTTCATGGCTGTCAGGGGTTCCGATGTATGGTTGCTTTAATTTATTAATAAGTTTCTAACCAGTAACTTTCCCCCCAGTTTTTGGCTGACACAAATGATGCTGCAATAAATACTTTTAAAATATGATTTTGTGAAAGTTTACTAGTGCATCTGTAAAATAAATTGTTAGACAGGAAATGTTTGGGTCCCAATATATGCAGATTTGAAATCGATAGATGTTATCAAATTGCCCGCCTATATGCACTCTGATCAGACGGCCTTGTCCAACATCAGAGAGATGCTCCATGAAATCTCATTGAAATTTAATTCGTGCTTCTTTGATTGTTAATGCGACTGAAAATTTTCTATATGTTTAAAAGTTATGTCTGCTTCTTTTTGTGAAATGCCCTGTTCATGCCCTCATATTTCAACCTGAATTGTTTCTTACCAATTCTTAAATATTCATTATAGCATAAAGAAAATGACCTTTGATCTGACATATTAAAAATACTTCCCAATTTGTCTTTAAATTTTGTTATGTTTGACCATGAAACATCTTTAAAAAAATGCATGTAGTCAGATTTATTAATCTTCACCTTATGGTTCTCAGATTTTTGTGTTTTCATTAAAAACATCCTCTATATTAATTGATTATGAAATTATTCTGCTTTGTGATTTCGCATTTCCTTTTCTAGTTTAAATCTTTCCTCTATCTGGAGTTTATCCTGTTGAATAAAGTAGCGGGTAGAACTCTACTCTTCCACAGAAGAGGCTCTGGCTGTTCTACACCATTTATTAAGTAATCCATTTTCTCCACTAAATTAACATACCACTATCATATATAATTGCATAGGTCTTTGTATTTATAAATATTTATAAATTTTTAATTCTATTCCATTAGTCTATCTTTCTTTCAATGTGTCAATATTAGTTTATATTTATTGTAGATTTGTTAGATGTTTTATTATCTACCAAGGATAGTCTTACCAATTGTGCTCCAATTTCAAAGTGTTCCCAGCTTTTGTATTTAATTTTTCGTATAAATTTTAGAATTCATCATAACTTCTAATTTCCCATTAATAATGTTTATGGCTTATGTTCTCCCAGCAAGGTACAGACAGCTCAGCTATCTTTCCCTTTTTCTCCCTCACCTTCTCTTCTAACCACATTTCACCGTAACTCTTTCTCTCTGGTTCATGGCTAGCCCTAAACTTTTCCTCGTCGGCCCTTGCCATGGTAATCAACGCTTCAGAGGTGGTGGTGAACTAGAAGGTCTTCATGGATAAGAATGAGAAAATAAAAACTTGATAACTTAAAACAGAGGTAGCTTAGTGCTACGTTCCTCTGCACTTCAGAGGATTGGACACATTACTTCTGTATCTCTTTTTTGTTCCTACCATCGTCTTCCTCCTCATGGAAGATGAGACCGAGATAAGCCTTAGTAACTTTTTAAAAGAAGTATAGTTTTTACCTATTTCGCTCATTTTGGAAAAATAAAAATAGAAACAAAGTTTGAATTTAAACTTAAACTTGCTGGCTTAAAATTTTTGTAGAGTTTTGAGTTTACTTATATAAGAAAACTTATTGCCTAAAACTGAAAACTTTACTGGTTATCTCTGGTTCTTAAACACATAATATCTGCAGACCTCCAGGTAATCAATTAATAATGTAACCCTCTTCATCCTTTCATCGATCTACAGTATCATTCCACTCCAGATTTTTTTGATTTTCTACTTGCTGCATTAAAATGATTATATATTTGATCTCGCCTTTAGTTTTTCTCTTTCCAGACTATCCCTCATATTATTTCTAAAAATCTTAAAATATGTGTTATATCTTAAAATATATATTAACCAATAATCTTAAACCAAAAATCTTATATATAAGATTATATAATCATATATCTTAAAATATATGTTAACCAATAATCTTAAACCAAAAATCTTAAAATATGTTATATCTTAAAACATATGTTAACCAATAACTATTTTTGAAGACTTTCAATCCCCAAATTACTTAAAACCATTCTCTTAGGAGTTAAGGTAATAAAGGTCTGCTATGCATTCTTCCGGTGATCTGGCTTCATTTTGCTTACTGATAAACTTCTGAATCTCATGAGCGGTGCATGGACCATCCCTTACCACACAAATCCGAGAAATACTTTTTTCTTGCAATTAAACTTCTTGAAAAGAAATCTTAATCAGATAGCACAGTTTTCAAAATAGGTACTCTGTCAATATATTAATTGAATAAAAAACACTATATTCTCCAAGAAAATTCCTAATGTAATAATAATACACTTCTGAACTCAACCCATATTCATAAATTTAATATATATGGGTTCAGCTGCTTTCAGATGCAGATAATATAAGGCCACACATGATGACCTCAAGGGCAGCCTCCACCAAACGTACGTCAGAGGTAAGACACAGGTCAACATGAGCATAGAGTGACAGCTGCTCTGTTTGGGTTAGGATATGTTTGTTGTTGCAACAAAGTCCCAAAACAACGATGGCTTTAATTGAATAAAAGTTTATTTTTCTTTCATAAAAACATTCGGGCAGGCCCAGGGCTGGCATGTTATCTGAAACCCAGGCTATTCAGATATTTTCCCTTGCTACTGTCTTGTCTTATGAGATTGCTGTGGGTCTGACATTCATGGGGTCGTTTCTGAAAATTGGTTGGGAGAAACAAAAAAAAAAAAGAAAAAGAAAAAAGAAGGACAATACATTCCCTTCCCCTTCAGAGATTAATCCAGACATCCCACTACCACTTCCATCACCTTGAGTCTCAGGGTCCCCTAACTTAAAATAATCCTGCAAAATGTTGTTAGCTGATGACTGTACATCCAGATATAAATTCTATTGGTGTAGAAGCAGATGGTTGAATTTTGAAAAACAGCGAGCAGTAGTTGGATGACTTCGTGAAGAGGCCTGGTTCCTTTTGTCCCATGGGGACTGACGTAGTCTCCCCTTCAAAAAGGCACATGGCCACGTGAAGGAGGCTGAAGGCGGAGGCGTCCACCACTCTGCTCTAATCTGAGTTCCAGAGTTAAGGCTTTCTGCTCTGGCCAAATTTATTGACTCATAACTGTAACCCTTGCCTTCTCTCCATGTGGAAAGGAGTCCTTCCTCCTTCCAGGCTACCCAAATATAAACTTTCTTTAAAAGATTGTTTTTTTCATAAAACTTCTGCATACTTATCCACCAGTGGTCTATTAACCTTAATTCCATGCCGATTTTTGCTAATTAAATTTCCATAAACAAATATAATTTCTTGAGAATGAAACTTCCTTTATTCTTTGTTTCTTTGTAATTTGGTTGAACTAGAGTGTCTTGACTGAAGCAGGGAGCTGACTGATTGGAAAGAACTTATTGTAATTTATTAGATTTAGTACAGTTCAACGTGAAGACGACAGGGGAATGGACTCGTGAAGACAGGGGAATGGACTCATTCACCTTGCAGTTCTTCTCTTCCTATGAGTCTATAATCTTTTAAGAGATATTTTGTTCAAAAAACCATGAGAAATATATTATAAAAGTGTAATTCTAAATTAACAAAATAACATAAAGCGAACTCTAGTTTATTATAATAAAAAAGATTTAAAAAGCAGAAAACCCAAGTTAAGGTGTTTATCTCATAAGAATAAAATTAATGATAAATAAAGTTAAAATGTGAAATGTAAAATTGTGGGATGAATGTGAACCAAAGATACTTGATTATGTTTAATGGAAGTTTTGGGCATAATGTAGGTGACACAGTAAATATTTCTGCATTTAAGTATTTCCATAAATAAATGCTTCGTGAAGGAACACCATCAATATAATATTAACATTTCTAGTAATACCACTATAATAAGTTCTTTAGCAATGAATGATTAGTTATTAGACTTATGATTACTTTTCTGTATAATTTCCATTTGAATAGAAAAAATGTAAGGTAGTGATATATACCTTACATTGTATGAGTGTGAGTTAGAGCATAGCCTTTGAACTAAAATTAAGGTCTAATTAGTGTGAGTATTAAAGGGCTAACATACTGTTGAGATTAGTACAGCAGACAATACAGAAGAAAAACTCACCAGGATTGTGAAAATCACTCTGAGAGCCAAAAGTATGAAAAAAAGTATTCAAAAAAGCAAACATTCTAAATACATTTTTTGTCTTAATAACCAAAGATAAAATTTAGTGCTGATATGGAGGGAAAAAAATCATAAATTCAGGATGTAATTTATACTGGGATGGAAACTTACAAATTATTTTAAATAACGTCCCAATAGATCATCAAAAATTACCTGTCAGCAACTTAGAAGCGGGCTTTTCCTTTCTAAAGTTTTGAACAAGGCATCCTTAATGTTCAGATGTAAAATTTGTATTAATCCAAAAGCAAATTAGACACCCCAGGACTGGTGTCTGATGAGAAGGGAGCAGGAGGCCGTCCAGGCTGATTCCGAGATGGGGAAGACTGACCTCGATTTTAAAGTGAAATGAACCTGCCTTTATATTAAGAGATCACTTTCCGTGGATTATACAAAGCCCGCATCAGGTTCCGAAATGATTACACTTACTAAACGAGATTATGAAATTATTTTATGTCACTCTGAATGGATAATATGAAATTTGATAAGAGGGCCTATGGAAAAAAAAAGTAGTCTTAGGAGAAATGTCTGAGCAGATCCAATTTGCCCTTGCACAGGCTGTCTGCCTTCCGCGTGCCGGTTTCCTGGGCTGTTTCTCCTCTTGGTGTCTGCGTTCTCCTTTGAGCCTCCATTGCAGAACTGCAATGCTCTAGCCTTGTTATTGGAAGCGTGGTCCTCTGACCAGCCACAGACGCACCACCAGGGAGCTTGTTAGAATTTCAGAATCCCAGACTCCATCTCACATTTTAAGAATCAGAATCTTTTTTCTCATAAGATTTTCAAGTGATTCTCATGCACATGGAGGTTGGAGAAATACTGCTTTTTTACTAAGGACTCAGGGTATAAGCAGTAGTAAGCTAGTCTGATAAATCTTCACTTTTGTTATTTAGACCCCCCCTAAGTAAATTTTCACATCAATTTCTGGGTTTTTTTGCCGGGTCCTGTGGAACCAAATGTACTTTTAAAGGTAACACAAAGATTTAATTTGAATTTTGTTGAAAAATACCTATTGAAACGTATAAACACTGTCCCTGGGAGAAGAAAATTTTGAAGTGCTTTTAAAGAGCACCAACACATTCAGGTGTGTGTCAGGTTAACATTTGTGAGATTTGAAATTTTTTTTCCCCTATTCATGTATAATTTAGTAGTGTCCATAAACTACAAACTGAGCTACTACAAACAAACAAATCTGGTACCATTTACAGTTTCTTACGTCTGTGAATTATAATTTTCTCTATGCATTGCAATTAAAATCAAGTACAGAAATAAAAGAGACACTGTGGGTAAAATTAAATAGCAACTATCATCATTACCCTGGGTTGAACTGCTGCATGCATCTAAGCAGCCACTCTGTCCGGCTGGATTCATCAGATATCAATGGTTACTCCCTTGAACTTTCAAAATACAACTTATCTTTACTGTACACATTGGAATATAAATGCATTTCTTTCAAATAAAATGCATTTTGACTCGGAATCATTTTGAAAAGCCATAACTAAAAGTCTGATTCTAACTGAAAAAGACAGGCAGGGCTGTCTAGAGTCAGAGTTAATTGGATGCACCACTTACTGGGGGCCCTTTGATCACCGCCGATTGACAACTGCCAACTTCCCCCTATGTGTCCTGATCCTGGGCAAGTGGTTCTCATGTACAAGCAGTGGAATCATTTTGATTCATTTTTGATGTGAACAAACTTTCAAGTTAGGACATGCCATGTAACACATTACACATTTCCTGTGGCCTACGAAAAGAATTCGTTTATTAGAACAAGGATCTGGATTTAAGACTAAATTTATAGAAGAAAGTAACCTATGTTTCTCACAGTTGGAGAGATATTTTCTATGCAATCATCAAATTTGGTGATATTGCTTTCTAGGATTCCATTCACCCATTGCGTACAGTCAATCTGTGAACAAACAATACTAAGAATGCAGCTTTCGTGTAAAGAATCATGTGATGAAAAGCCCCAAACACTGGATTCTGAGTTTACAAGCAACAGATATACCGACAAATAAGTACTAGGCAATGTGACATGGTGTATTGGACATAGGCATCATTCTATGAGAATACGAAAAAAATAAATAATTAGGAAGGGGGGCAGCTAGGTTAATTTGTATTTCACTTTCCTTGGTAATGGGTCCTAACTTTAAAAAATATATAGGTGGTGGCAAAATGTTAGGATTTGAAATTATATTCGAATCAACTTGAATAGGAAATAAAACATTTCCCACCATTAAGAATTAGAATGCTAATGATCAGTGTAAGGAGAATGTCAAATTTTTAAATATAAAGCATAAGAAGCAAATAGTAACAATCACATAATAAAACCCCATTTAAATGAAAAATCACCTTCAGAAAAATCTTTGGTGCTGAATATTACTAATAATTGGCCCTCCATATTGATGGGTTCTATATCCATGGGTTCAACCAATTGTAAATGGAAAATATTTGGAAATAAACAACAGAAATAACAATACAATAAAAGTGTGAGTAATCTGGGAATGACTTGAGGCGGATGGGAGGATGGATGTGCATAGCTTATATGCAGATACTTCGCCACTTTTCACAAGGGTGGATTTTGTGGATTTGATCATGTGTGGATTTTGGTGACTGCAGGGGCTGGAACGATCTCCAGGGATGCTGAGGGTCGACTGTATTTGGATAATCCCGCTCGATGTTTATATGTTTTTTGTGTGTGCAAGTACACAGCAACGTTTCAATCCCTGAGATGAGGCTTTCCCATTTTGTACATCATTTAGAGCACATTTAGATTCCAGCCAAGTTTCACTTTACTGCTCAGTACGCTGCTGCACTATTTCCCCCTGAATTAATTGCTATAATGAGCTGATGTAAATTACTTTCAATATTAGGCTGAGCTAATATTAACTCATAATAATTTTGAAAGTAAATATACTACACAGAGACATATACATGCTGAATTCCAAAAATTACTGTGAAGATGGTTTTGCTTTTGTGTAGTTTCAGAGTGTCTGGCCCATCACCTCCTTCCATGATGTGGAGAATCAGGCCTGTTCTGGGTGGAAACGCCGCCTGCTGTGGCCCATGCCCTGGAGCCTCACGATGGTGGGAAGGGACCCAACCAAGCTTGGGCCACTCACTGCTCACTTTTTAATCTCTCTGTCATTGCTTTTCTCATTTACTCTTCTAGAACAATTTTTAGCATTGTAAACATAAACTTACAGCTGTTTTTTTATGCCCACATGAAATAGTCTAAACTTTATCAAGTACTTTATTTATCCATCCGTAACTCTTCTAATGTCCAAAGTTATATAGCATTTCATACTTCTTTTATGACTCATCAAATTCTTTCTGGTTTTATGTTTTGCATGAATCTTATACTCTACCTCCACCTCTACCTAGATTATAAAAGCTTTGGAGAAAAACCCCCTTTGTAGCATTGCTGACACTAAGCCCAAATTTGACAAAAAATACCTGTTGCATTTAGAGTAAGTGTTCCACCCCTTGGGGATCCAACTTGATGCCTTTCTTTTATTGTACTTTCCCCCCAATATTGTTCTTCCTCTCATTTTCTTCCCTAATAATTCTGCCCATTCATTAACGCTTAGCCTAAAATCTTTTAATTTTTTCCAAAATCTACATATGACCCCTCACGAGAAATTCCATAGTATTTTATCTGTCCTTACATCATGCCATTTTTTCACTTCTGTCTTAGACTATAGTTTTTTTTTTTCCTTTCTTTCTAGACTATATTTTTTATGCATTGTGTATCTACTTTCATAGGCTGTACACTCTTTACAGGCTATGAACACAATCTTACTCATTTTCTGTTTCCATAGAGCTCTGCATATAGCAATTGTTCAATTAATGTTTGTTGCAGGAGTGAAGGTTTGTAAGGAATGGCGTATCTGCGTAGAACCAGGAGGCTCCATGCCAAACTGAACAGTGCCCTGCTACAAGTGGGTTTGGCAATGATAAATCAAGAGCGGGAGGAGTGGGAGAATGCTATTCCTGAGACCAGCTCTATAATATTTTATAGCAAGAGCTCCCAAGGTATTATGATTAAGGGGTTCCTTTAGGGGGCTCTCTATCAATCCAAAGCCTATGACCCACTATGATAGATTCTGCTATTTTAATCTTGGGTATTTTCTATTTGTAAGAGTTTACTATTAGAATCTAGACATCCTTTGTTATGTTAATGTATGCAACTAATACCTTTATTATTGGGAAGTATCATAACTAAGATTATAAAGAATGAGGTTGTAAGGAAAGAAATTGATGAGAAGGATAAGGGGATGGAACCAGGAGAAAGGAAAGAGTTGTGCCATTGAAAGAGTGTTCCGGAACATATTTCAATGTCACTATGGTTGTGCCCTGAAAGCTGTGACCTAGATACTTATTTATTGATCCACTATTTCCTGCCTACTAATTATCCTCTTCATGAATATTATCTCTAAATGTTAAAATTATTTAGAAGATAGCTGTAATTATCTTATTTTTCAAAGGAGAAAATTGAGGCTTAGAAAGGTTAAATTAAGTAGTCATGACTACTTATCTAATGAATAGAAAGGCATAGATTGAAACACAAAACTTATTTTTTCCCCTTACAATATTTTTTTCCTCTTCAAGTAGACTGCTTTACTTATCCAATGGAGTATAGGAAATGGTGTTTTGAAAACTTAAAAATCTTTTCTTATCAGATTAATACATCTTCGTGCCATTTTTCGGAAACTCAACTTGCTATGAAGAACTCAGCATTATCCCTCTTTAACTTGGTGTTGGCCTTGGCAAACAACAAAATAGGTCAGGGAAGGGTGGGGGCTTATTGTTCATCTCTCACTGGGACTGAACTTACCTAGTGTCTTTGCGGGTAAAAGAAAAATAAAATGAATCCGTGATTTGCAAATGAATCCCTCCACTGTTTGTTGTTATGTACTATTTACTCGAAAATGGGAAGCACCAAGCCTGTGATACATCATCTCTGTTGCGCTTGGCATTTTGCATCATGGATCACATTAATCTGCTTAAACTAACAAGGATTAATTGCCTTGGTAAGGCAACCTGGCATGGAAATGATATATTGCCAAGACAGCTTGGAATTTGGCCACTCATAAATCTCATTTGTTTGTTGGTTTATTTCTGTTTGTCTCTTTCTCTGACAGATGTGTGCCCAATCACTGTGAGCATGGCGGGAAATGCTCGCAAACATGGGACAGCTTCAAATGCACTTGTGATGAGACAGGATACAGTGGGGCCACCTGCCACAACTGTGAGTACCAATTTATCTTACTTTAATCCTGTAATTGCATGAGGATCCCAACTTCTCAGCGATGACATAAAGCTGAGCAACCTGAATAATCCACATGCAAAAACACAGATTTCACTGTCGTTCCTCAAAAAGAATAGTATTCCAGTTGTCCGAATATATTCTCTCATGCTTAATGACTCAAGAGGAGAGGGACAAATGTTTTCAATATTCTGGGAACACAGCTGGAGTGGCACATCCGGATAGCTTGGATTTGCCTCTGTGTCTCAGCCACATGTGTCTGGATAGATTGGGAAATTGTGTTAGTGCGATGTCCCTAACTGGGTCCTCATTTATCAATTCATCAGAGAGAGAGACAGTGTAATTTGAACATTTAGTTTCTGGACAATGGGCGTCTTCTGCTTTAGCTCAAGTAGTTGGCTCCCTTTTTATTAGATCAGAAAAATGAGTTAGAAAGCAGTGTATCTAAACCTTGTATATCAAAAATAAAACCATAAGAAGGTGAAATATTAAAAATAAAAAGTGGCATGTAAAAAATGACTAGTAAAACACAGGTGTGCCTGGCTTTGCATAGCAGATTTATCCCAAAGGGTGAACAAAAGTAATTTTTTTATAATTTAAAGAATGTTATTAATAGAATTCTCACTCTATAATGATGATAGTAATTTTCCAATAGGGCGTTGCCATTTGCAAAGCACTTTGGCAAACAAATTAGGCATAAATGATATGGTGGAGGGAAGAGGGTCATTTGTTGTGTTGTGTCTGCATGTTGTGGGGTGTGTGTGTGTGTGTGTTTAGGGGTACAGAGGGAGACAAGGAGAAAGTCAGCCTTCTCTGAGTATGCTTAAACACTGAAATTGCAATATCTTATCTAAACCCTCTGATTATATGGATAGATTTTTCTTCCCTCTACTTTTATGAAACATTGACAAGGAAAATATTCTCAGAGTCGATTCCTGGGCACATCAAACTGCCATGAAGCTGCCTAAGCCTCTCCACTCTATTATTTGTGGCAGTATGTAATAAATAAGAACTCTTGTTTAGCGCTATTGTAAGAACTCAACATCAAAAAGGTTGCACACATTAATCTGATTAGATAGATATTTAAAAAAAGACAAAGGAGATCTTAGAAAAATAATGTTAATAGGAACATGTACAAGAGAGTCAAAATAAATACTTACTAGATAGTTTAACTGTATTTACACCCACTAAAATAGTTTAATGACTAAAGAACATGAATAATTCATATTGAAATTAATTAAATGAAAGGAATTATGACTCATTTTTTTCATTACTAATCACACCAAGATGTTAACTTTCACTATATGATATTCATTTTATAAAATACGATGCTCAAATTAGGTAATTTTGGTAAAAGTAGATGCCTTTACTCCACCTGTTTAATTTCCATCACGTGTTATAAATTCCATGTTTAATTACAAGTGCTCTTATTTCTTAAATAAGAATATCATACAGTGGGCGGCACCTGTGGCTCATCGAGTAGGGCACTGGCCCCATATACCAAAGGTTGCGGGTTCAAACCCAGCCTCAGCCAAACTGCAAAACAGAAAAATAGCCAGACGTTGTGGTGGCCACCTGTAGTTCCAGCTACTTGGGAGGCTGAGGCAAGAGAGTCTCCTAAGCCCAGGAGTTGGAGGTTGCTGTGAGCTGTGTGATGCCACGGCACTCTACCCAGGGCAATAAAGTAAGACCCTGTCTCTACAAACAAAAAAAAAGAATATGATATACTGAAAGGAAATGATAGCTAATGTCACAGAGCACAAATCAGTGACGGTTACAAGGATTTTCTATCCCAATAACCACTTTTATATTGAATTGAACAGGAAGTTGGTTTTCTTAAAATAGCTTCTTCCATAATTAAAATACATAGTACAGAGAAAAACAAAATTTTAAAAACATATGCTGTTGGTTGAATGGTCAAGTTGTTGTGCTTTTGTTTTTTTAAGAGTAGCATCTCCAGGGATTCCACATCTCCCGACCATGTTTCTGTGTGGTGCTCGTGGCAAGCTGTAGATATAGA
>CAUYRH010077769.1:0-71640 GCA_963574655.1 Perodicticus potto
AACCTGCTTTCTTGTACTCTCAATGGATCCCCAACAATTAAAAAATAATAATAAATGATGGTTAAGTTTCACTTTAAGTTGTAAAGATTTTTGTATTTCTACACATACATTCCTAAGTCCTTCATGATGAAAAGCCACATCTACTAAACTTTCCCCCACCGCTGGTTAAGTTACTACCAGTCCATTATAAATCTGACTACACCGCACATCCTCATGCCTCAGTTTTCTCATTCCTTTATCTTTCTCTAGCGTCCTTCAATTCCTAACAGAATCATTTTTGCTTTTAAAGGGGATTTCACTAACATACAATACCAAACTAACTGACAGTTTCTGAGATCCTGATGTTTTTATACATAAAACAGCGTAACTTAATGATGTTCTATTTTGCATTTCTTAGTGAAGGTGATTATTTTCTGATTAACGGTTTGTTACTTTGAGAAGGTTATATTCTTTGGTCATTCATGTAGTAGAATCTTGAAATTTTTCTTAGGAACTTGAATGAGTTCTTTACAGTACGTGATAATCAACAGTTAATATGTTTGCTACACATATTCCTAAGACTTTTGTAATTAAGATTTTCATTTATACAGCCTTTAAAAACTAATATGCAACAGCCGTATTTTGTATAAACCTTCCGAGTTATGACATTGCTTCTTGGCAAAATGTTTGGCTTTTGACGGCTTCTCCAAGTCCATTGATGACCATGTCGGTTTTCCCAGCAACTTGTGAGTGAGCAGAAGTACAACGACAAAATCAGATCAGACAGGAGACTTAGGGTTACCGAATCCTGGAGTTGGTCACAACCAGAGACTGAGTCCCCTCCTAAGCCATAGGACCCCTTGTGAAAGGAAGCTTGTGAGGTAAAAATAGGGTGGCATATTTTGTGCACGATGATTACTACTATTCAAACCACCCATTCTATATCATTTCCTATGGGAAGACTTTACACAGAGTATCAGAGAACCAACCACGACCGCAGTGGGGGCTCCCGAGAAACATTCTAGTCTCTGCAAACTCACCAGAACAATGGCTAACAAAAAAAAAAAAATGCATCGGGGTGGGTCATCATGTGGCAAAATAAATTAACTTAGCTCTGAATTAAGTTTTGTTTCATTATTTTACCTGGTGCGAATACCACTTCTTCCCCCAAGTGGCTCCTTGAAACCACTCTTCTCTTCAACTTTTTCTAACTTTCTCCCTTTTATTACAGGTATTTCAGAATATGCAGCACTTCTCATACGAGATGGGTAGCCTCCAAAAGTCTGCCTTCTTTATATCTCCTAAATTGCCTGGCACCTTGCTCTGTACACAAGAGCACTCAATGATGGAGAGGTGGTTTACATAGTTTTGTTAAAATAAGAACATTCCCCTCCCGGCTGCCCTGACTGTGCTCTGCGGTGCCACGCCAGCCCTTACTTTGACAAGCTTCCTTCCACGAGACAGCTCCAATGCCCTCGGCAAGCCAGAGTCAGCATTAGCTAAACAATACTAAACAGAACGTCCAAAATGTTTCCAACCTTGAACAGATCTGTATAATTCTGCAGATATATCTGCTGTGCTTTTATTTGCAAAGTCTGATAACTCATTCCTCAAAAATCCACTGTGTATACACACCCACAGAATACACGAGCCATGGCAGCATTCGGGAAAGACTCAGATAAAAATATGGGACATCTGTTTCCTAATATCAGGAAAATTTACAGGAAATGATTAATGTTAACTAGGGAGAAAAAAATAATCTGTATCAAATTATGAAATGAAAACATCCAAAATTCACAATTTGTTTCAGCAGAGCCTGTGAGTCATCAGATCTTCAGAACTGGGGAAGATTTTTCACATTTTACTGAAATACTTGTCAGAGTAGAAATATTTTATGTGAATATACAAATATATGGATATACAAATGAGTATGACAGCATGTGCCCAGCCTACACGGCACTCAGGCTCTCTCTCCCCACTGATATTTCCATAATCCTTGGCAATTAGGGTTATTTCATGTGTATTTTTATTACACACTCAATGCCTTAATAATTAGGACCTATCTAAACCAGACGGTGATCCCTGGAGAGAAGGTGGCTCTTTTGAGAACGTTCTAACGTGAATGTATTTCTCCCACGAGAGCTGGAAGGACCCTGATGGACAGCCATGGAGCAAGGCCACAGGTGAAGGGGTCTGTGGCTTTACCGGCTCGTCACCGCTCTGCTCATGTGCTTCTGGCCTGCGACGTGCCTGGCGCTGTGGAAAGCTTCCGGGAGGAAGCAGTGTTGAAGCTAAAATGTGAAGAATCCTTGAGTATCCCTTCCTGTCATGTGGGAGACTGGAGTTCGATTCCCCACCGGGGAGTCAAAAAGTAACAAAATAAATAATGACCAGAGTTAACTGGGACAGGAACTGAGGTGGCATGAGGAGGAGCAGACAGCTCCTGCAAAGTAGGAGGAAGAGTCCCCGTGGGCTGCGAAGAGCTCAGTGTGCTGGGGCAGAGCTCCGGGCGGGGGCGGCCGACAGGCTCTGTGGTCAAGCTGAGCCTAAAGCAGGGGGCTGCAGGGAGGCACAGGGGACCCACGTCTTCCGCACATCCCACAGGAGCTAACACGGACAGAGGACTAGCTAAAGCCCTTTAGGTCACAGAGCTTTAGGGGACAAGACGACAGTCGGTCCCATGGCCATAGCCTCATCAATGCCAGTACTAATGCCAAGGAAAAACCAAGAGCCGGCTTGAAGTCCCATGTCCCAGAAATCCCCTCCGTGTCACACAAGCCAAGATGGTTGGTCACACTACTCCGTTTACAAAGCACGTGAGTGGCCAGTAGGGCTCATGACCCAGGTTCTTGTGCAAAGTTAAATGATCTTCATCAGGCTAATCTGGGCCTTTTGAGCTACAGGGAATCTTCTGGAATAACTCAGGGGCTTCCCAGGGGCTCCTGTGTCATTTTCAATAATTAATTCTCAATACTTGCAAAGCAAAGATCGGGCTGAGGACCTGGTGGTGACTATCTGTCCTAAGGTGAAAAGAATTGCATACTGAACAGCAGATAGCAAGAAGCGTGGTCTGAGTTTAACTTTGTCATTTTCTGAGAGGTAACCAAATATACTTCCCCTTTGACTTTTGATACTGGAAGTCTTCCTAAAACAATCTCCTTACACAGAGCAGTAAACATCTTCATGTATCTTTGCAAACTAGGGCCTGCAGTGCCTCCCCATTGCAATGGCTCCCATTGCTACTGTTCGGCAGAGTTAAGGTTTAGAAGAAAGAACACTAGAAACCAGTTTCCAACACACAGTCACCACAGAACATTACTTTACTGCAATATTTGACAAGTGGATGGTGGCTGACCAAACTTTATAAAATTAGGTGACACAGAAGTACAGAAAAGAAAATAAGGATTGGGGATGAGATTAAGGCCACCTGCACACTCGTGCCTTTGTTACAGGGCGCTAAGGCAGTGGGAACTTCAAACTGCTGTACACCTGTTTTCTGCTACAGGAAAGCAAAGCTCTTTCGGAGTCCTTTCCTTACAACAGCAGGAGTGAGTGAAATAGGTGATCTGCCTTCAGTCAAAAGATGCAGAAAGACTTCAAACTAGTAGCCACTGAGGGCCCACTGTCAAGTCCTGCTTTAAAGGCTTCCTCCTCCCGGGAGCTCAGCTAATGTTACCCAGGCTCAAAGCCATGTGGGGAGAATGCTAACAGGAATGATGAAGATGGGCCTTAGAATCTGATAAAAAGATGACAAGCCAACACTTTAGATTTCAATGAAAAAATACTTCAAAATCTAACCATCCTTGAATGAAGTTATTAAAAAAAAAAAACTAAACTTTCATTAGCCTCAGAAAACAGTCTTCACTAGTAATGTCACAATCATGTTTCCCTCTAGAAATTCTGGTTTTATCAGCACATTCTTGGAAACAGATTTTGATGTACGTTGGAGATAATCACTGTGGCCATGAGGTTTAGTTCTCTCCTTTTGAGGGCAACTTTGAGACGCCCAGATAGATTCACTGCAGAGATACTCAGATTACGTCCACAGCACAGAATCAGGGCAGTCGGAGCAGGAGGCAGCAAAGGGGCAGCGAACCAAGACCCGCATGGTTTGTCTCCGCCCAGACTCTGGGTGTGGACGTGCCTGCTCACCAGCCTCACGCTGGAAGCGTTCCTCAGGTGGTCTGTGGGCTCCAAGCCCCCCATGTTCACACAGGTGTGCTACTGGGAAATGTGCCCCCCCTCCAGTTTTAAAGATTTGATTCCATTGCATAGTTTAGCCTTAGATGACAGCCACCCAAACATGGCTAAGCATAGAATATTTTTTGCCATTAAAAACCAATCAGAGGTCAGGAACCATGGCTCATGCCTGTAATCTTAACACTCTGGGAGGTCAAGACAGGAAGATCACTTGACCTCAGGAGTTTGAAACCACCCTGAGCAAGAACCGAGATCCCAGTCTCTACTAAAAGTACAAAAACTGGACAAGTGCCATAGTCCCAGCTACTCAAAGAAGGCTGAGGCAAGTGAGTTTGAGTTTGAGGTTGCTATGAGTTAACGCCATGGTACTCTACCCAGGACAGATTGTGTTTAAAAAAAAAAAAAAAAAAAAAATTAGCAAAGGACTTGTCTTTTCCTGAGTCATCAAGTGATAAAAAGAAAAAAACAAAACTGTTCAACATGAATCCACTCAAAGCCACAATTCAACAGGAAGATGACAATTCTGAGAAAAATCCAGCCTACCCTGCACCACCCACCTGCTCTTATACACTCCAATTGCTTCCTTTTAGGGGTAAATTACCTCTAATTTTGGTTTGTACCCCACCACCATTCTTACAGACCTTTCTGATTTGTATACATTCTCAACTGCACAGCGTGCTAACCGTCATTCGGGGAGGTATATGAGCAATATACCACTGTACCCAAAAAGCCCCAAAACAAAAAACCTGGAATCAAGGAGAACGTCCTTTCACAGTGATTCACTGTATCACTGAAAGGGCAGCTCAGGGCACCCGACAAGGTTCTAGCTGGTGCCAGCCGCTTGCAAGTCCAGCCCTTCTCCTAGGGGTCACCGTCTGTACCGACAACTTGGACTGCAGGTCTCTTAACTGTGAGGGCCACACTTTGCTGCGTATTTGCTGCTTTCCTTCCCTCGAGGATCTGCTTCACTTGGCACAACCCTAGCTTTTCAATAAATGGAAACAAGGTCTGGATGTACATGTGTATGGCTGACATGTTCACAGTGGCTCGCGGGGGAGGGTGATAGCACCACTAATTCTGAAAGTCGGTTCTAGCTTTCTCTGTCAAAAGTAGCTTCTGTTCCTGAGACTATGTCCGTCTTAATTCAACAACTGCATTGACAGTGGATACTGATGAGGTAAGAGTCTTACCCTTTCAAAATTCACACGTTTTTGATAATCACAAAATCCTTACCCACCATGGCACCTGTGGCTCAAGGAGTAGGGCGCCGGCCCCATATGCCAGAGGTGGTGGGTTCAAACACAGCCCTGACCAAAAAAAAAAAAATCCTTCCCCTCCGTAAGCAGGTGGAGGTGCCCTCCCTGGTCTGGGAAACTGGCACAGACTCAGTCTCTCTCTTCCCCACACCTGGTGACTCAAATCTCCAGCACTGGCCTTCTCTGAACTTCACACTCACTGACCAACTTCTTGGCATCTCCCTGGGTCACTTTATTAGGCATCTCAGAACTTAATGTCCCCAACCCCATTTTGGGGGGGTGTCAAATGGTCCTTTATTGAAATATTAATTGTTGAGGTCATCTATGATGTCTGGAGGGTGTTGGCCATCGACATCATGGCCCGCAGACTGGGCTATCCCCAGGTTCTAATGGTTCCAGAGAGTTCTCTGGCTAAAGACTGGTCCCCATCTGTCTGGCAATGTTGACAATCCAAAGCGGTACTTCTGTTGTGTTGAATGTTTCTCTGCTTGTCTCCTGATGGTTCCTTGAGGGCCCTGCTGATCAGGGCACAGGCAGAAGGAACCACTTCAGTCTGGCTGGTCAGTTTCACTGTGAGGCTCAGACCCTTCCAGTCACCAGTTGCCTTGGCAATGTCATCACCAACCTCTTTTGGAGACAAACACCATGGGCTGATCTTGGGGGCCGGGGCAGACGTGGCACCGACTTCGGCACTGGTGCACCTCAGGTACACGACTTTGCTCTTGTTGGGGTCAAACTTGGGTACATGGTGGAGGCAGCTGGTGTTGGGTAGACCAGATTTGGGATGCCTGAACCAAGTTACATCTTGGCCTTCTAAGTCCAAACCTGAAAAAAGCCACAACCACATTCTTGATCATCACTCTACACTGCTCCCCTCTTGGGTGGTCCAAATGGCCATCAGTGGCATCAGTAAGACATTCCCATCTGTGCCCTTGTTCAAGTCCAAATTGTCATTCATTTTTGGCTCCATTCTCATCAACTGCAAAGCCAATCAGTCCATCAGCAAATCCTCTTAGCCCTGCTACCTTAGAAATCTTTAGAACCCAATCTGGTCTCTACGTATCTAATCCTACCCATGTAGCTGGCAGCGTCCGGCCTGTGACAGGTCTGTGAGTGTGGGCACCAGGCTTCACGCTAGCTTCCAGGAATACAGTGTACGGAATCAACTTGCAGTCAGCCAGGCTCTACAAGGCTGACCTGGTTCGTTCTGTCCAGCCACACTGACCCCCAAATTTTCATATTCACCCAGTAGCCCCTTCTTAGGCCCCAACACCAACCTTCTCCTGTCTGAGCTGCTTTCACGTCTCTGACTCCCGGGGAAAGGCCTCTGTCCTTCCCGTTCCCTCCTCGGCCTTGTCCTCCCTGTTAACCGTCCCTGGCACACTTTTCTGTCTACTGAACCTCCAGCCCCCTCCTTCACTGAAAGGCCAACACCATAAGAAAAAGTTGCTCATCCCCCTCTGCACCTTGGAGCTAGAGGCAACCGGCGGACTAGGGGTGGACCAGAGATAGCTTCTTAGTCACCGAATGGATGCATATTGTCAACTGCCTAGAAACAGCAAATGCACTGAATTCTCTAACATCTGTACCATGAAAATATTCCCTTTTCAAGTGAACCACAAGGTAGTGTCTGATTCTGAAACCACACACCTCCCCGCAGGCTCCCTGTCTGCCCTGAGCGCGTTCTAAGGTGTACGACTCACGCCTACCCCAAGTTTTCATCTGGCATGTCTTGTTTTTTTGTCTTACTAAAGCCACAAACATTTCTTACCTTAAGAAAATGCTCATAGAATTGAAGGATTAGAGACACCCTCTGCCGTGTCTGTGGCAGCGTTCCTTTCCGTCATCTCCGAATATGGCTGACCTACTTGCCCCACCCCCCACCCCCAGGTTGGCTACAGTATCTGCTGGGTGGGTGCATACAGTTCGGGGCTACAGTACCTCTCCTGTATGGGTGCATACAGTTCAGGTCACAGTACCTCTGCCGTATGGGTGCACAGAGTTCAGGTCACAGTACCTCTGCCGTATGGGTGCATACAGTTCGGGGCTACAGTACCTCTGCCATATCGGTGCATACAGTTCAGGTCACAGTACCTCTGCCGTATGGGTGCATACAGTTCAGGTCACAGTACCTCTGCCGTATGGGTGCATACAGTTCAGGTCATAGTACCTCTGCTGTATGGGTGCATACAGTTCAAGTTATAGTACCTCTTCCGTATGGGTGCATGCAGTTCGGGGCTACAGTACCTCTGCCGTATCGGTGCATATAGTTCAGGTCACAGTACCTCTGCTGTATGGGTGCATACAGTTCAGGTCACAGTACCTCTGCCGTATGGGTGCATGCCATTCAGGCCCAGCTGCCACAGAAGACACTGTGGGAGGTTAAGAAAACTCCTCAGGGGGAACTCAGAAGGAAGCACAGATCCCTCCAGCCCGGAGTGTCCTCACATTTGGGTTCTCTGGCTGCTTGGCCCATACTGGATGATTCTCAGAAGAGCAGTGTTTTCCTTCATGAATGAGCCCATTTACCATGATGCAGCAGGCCTGCGGTGTCAGCCCCGAGGGGACAGCCATTCTCCCAGCCCCCTGGGCACCGTCCTAGGGTGGCCGTGAACGCCACCTCATGGGGACCACCAGGGCCACTGTCGCCCTCAGTGAACTCCACCGTCCCATGACTTGGCCCCCTTAGCAACTCTCAGCTTCAGAGAATTCAGTCAACTGGCATTTATCCATTGTGTCTTTTCTCCTGTTTTTAAAGCATGATCTTTCTAGAGTCTTTATATAGAAGATTTAGGAATTCTAGTATAAAAACAAGACATTATTAATATCTAGTTACTTAAGAAACAAGTCAGAGGTAGCACAGTTCAAGGATCAGGCCAAATTCTAACATTAGAGCCAATAGAGAAAATAGTGACGGCAACAACCAGTTCTGCCCTTTCACCTCCTTACCAACCAACATGAAGGCGCAGGCCGGTCCTGGTGAACTCTGATTTACAGGTCTATTTCTTTAAAGCTTAAAAGTTCGGATTCCATGTCACAGACATCATATCTGATCAGTTAGGAGTTTAAGTTGGCTGGTTTGTTTAAAAAAAGGACTCAAATAGATATCAATTTTTAAGCTTTTGCCCATCTAACTCAACTCGGATTTGTTTGTTTTAAATCACAACTCTGGATTCCCAGAGCACAGTGTGCAGCTGAATGCTGCACTGAACTCCTGAACTCCCCTGCAGTCTTCACATCCCTCCCAGGCTGTCCAAGTGGCTTCTTCTCTTCCTGTCCAACCAGAGAGGGGCAGAGCCACCACAAACCGCACGCTGGTGGCACACTGAGCGACCCCCAGATCCCTGCTTTCTTCTGCAAAGCTTCACTGTCGAGTCCCCTCCTGGCACACTGATTTGCATTTGCCCCCCACCCCGTGCTCCGTGTGGTTGGGGAAGTTACCAATTCTTGGCCAGTTGTGCAGAGCGTTTGGGACTAGTAAGGACAGAGGCCTCGTGCCGACCACGGGAGGAATCTCTTTGAACCCTTCACTCCTGTCATCTGAACTGGGGGTGGGAGGGGAATAAATTCACAAATACAATCAAGAGACGGATAGCCACAAAAAAACATTTCTGTTCAGCTTAAAACCAACAGAATCTTAGAACGCTAATTAGGGGCTTGCAAATTCCAAATCCCTCGATGCTGATAATGAGGTCCCGTGAGTCCGTCGTATCCTGTTGTACTGACACTTGCTTTTTCCTTCCTGTTTACGCGTGTGTAGATGTGACCAACAGACACTACAGTCATCCACACGCTAGACAGCCCAACATCTCCCCGGCAGAACCCAGGTTTGTCTGAGCACAGCTGCCATATCTGGGGGAGTCTTTGCCCTGATCACACCACGCCAGCAAGGCCTAGGGGGTGCCAGGAAAGGCATCTGCTTCTTCACAAGGTCCTCAGCTGTGAAACTGGCCATGAGGATGGGACTGGGGCAACCATGACAACACTGTGCTGACAGCTTTGAGACAAAGTGTGTCTCAATTTACAGACCACAGAGGCAGCTCATGGGAAGAAGAGCAGGGGCCCCTCCTGGCTTTCCAAAGATGCAGAGAAACCACCCTACTTCTAGGGCCACAATTAGCTTTTCTTACTTTAGACTTATACAAGTTCAGGGAAAGGAGAGGTTCATAGCTTCTCAGTTTGGTCTCCTCTGAGAGGTGAGAGCACCCACTTAGCCAGCCCCCAGCCATATCTGTTACTTAGCAGGCTCTTGGTCTTAATCAGAGCTCCTGTCATGTCCACCCACCTACCCCGCTGTCCAATCACTCCCTGACCCCCACCAACTGCTAGGCCAGGCCCTGCACTGGGGCCAACACAGAGCAGAGACAATACTGTACCCATTTTAGAGACATAGACTCAGGTTCACAAGGTTTAAGTAGTTTTCCTAAAGCCAAGTCTGCAAGTGGCTGAGTTAATATTCGAATCAGAACCCTGTGAATTCGTAGCCCTTGGACTTTTCACTATACACCACAAAGTGGTGAATGCTATCATCCTGCTGGCCTAATTCTGGAATCACAAACACTGTACTGCTTTTTAATATTCTACAATTTGGACTTCCCCAGCCCCGTCATGCGTAGTTGAAGTAGTTACACTGTGCCATTTCCAGACATTGCAGGGTCCATGGCCCACCAGTAGTCTGTGAGACACTGTGCTTATGGGACAGCAGACCACGGCGAGGGCTCTCGTCTCACGTCTAACTGCCGCCTACACCAGGGCTCAGGGACCCTTCCCTGCGCTGCTCACCAGTGCCTGGTACATGCCATGGCACACATAGGGTCTCCATCCATATCTGATTAAATGTATGCAGAAAAACAAGAAAATGAGCCAAATAAGATGCTGTCTCAGGAAATCCTGAATGCCAGTTCTCAGGACTCTTAATTTAATGAGTTGTGTCACTTCAAAGACTCTGGCACAGAGTCCCAGGCCAGAAGGTGTTTAATAAGTTGCTGACTAAGCTGTCTGGACACACTGTTCATAGCAAATGTGTGTTTCTAACTGTGAGACACTGGAAAGAGGCCAAGGACCATTTGGATGACGTTAAACCAGGGGCTACTTGTCAGCAAGAGGTTTGCCATGACAAGGAGAAGGATGTGGAGGGTGCAGGGAAAGGGCAGCACGAACCAAGGTCAGATGCAAAGGCAGACCAAGGAAGAGTGAAGACACCATTCCAACCGTGCGAACACACGAGCTGGCTTGAGGACAGGGGGCTGGGCTCACACGAGTACTCAGAGGGGCAGAGAGAATTCAGAATTTAATAAAACCCTGGACAACTGGCTCTCCTATCTCCCAGCCCTTAATGACCAGTGTTAAAGAATTCTTACAAAATGCATGTTCACAATTTAACATGTGACCCATTTAGAAAAACATGCCTTCTCTGTACCCAAGATGAAAAGGCTAAGGCCTGACAAGACTTTAATTTATCAGCCCCATAAAACGTACTACACCCCTTGTCAGTGTCTGCAGGCCGCGTGACAGCGTGCGCTGTGTGAAAAGCCGCGTGTGTGACTCTTCCAACTGCGGAGAAAAGCCGGCCTTCCTTTGCAGGGACAGCGTTCCTTGCCGAGACCAGTCCACTCAGGATGCTTGTTGCCTGAGGCCTGCACATCTATACCCCTCCCTCAGCTGCTTCTGGTTCACTTGCGTGTCCAGTTCTCTAACAACGGGCACCATTTATCATTTTACCCCATACTCCGCACGTCTGCACTTTCCTATGCGCCTCATGTCAGTCTTGTTTTCCTGCATAACTCCGAGTATCTGACATGCACTAAGCTCTCAAATACCCACTCATTCGCTGATTCCGCTTTATGTAACTCATGTCAGCACTGAGAGGGGCTATGACCGTCAGCGCTGCGTAGGTGGGGCGCAGAGAGGCAGCGTCAACGGCTGAATGGCTGAGTTCTGCTGAGGGCCACAGAAACAGGGCGGTTGATGTTCTGCCTCAGCTCACTGCATTTCAACCCCTGGCTCATTCTCACCTAGAATATTATACTTTTAGGATTTGCATTTATCAGTTAATTTTTAACTCATAAGTTCTACAATTGTTTTTCTACTCGTATTTGTCATGCCATCAAGATCAAGACAGAGGCCCTTGAGAGACAGAGACACCGGCCCTCAGAACTTCAATGGTCTGAGAACCGGCCAGCATCGTCAGGCAGCCCAGGAGTTGCTTCACTTAGTCAAGTCGTAATTTTGTTTCCAGCTACCCTGACCAAAACAAGATGAAGGCAATGCTAGCCAGTTAGAGCCCTGACCTTGGGGGAACCGTCAGCTTCCTGACCTCACAGCTTCGTTATACACGTGATCATCACACGTTTCTAAGGAAGCCTCCCTCTCCCATCACACGCCTGATGCCGTGACACTTTCTGTCCGAACATGTTTTGGCAAAAGGATATCACACTAACTCCAGGAAAACGCTGCCCTTTTCCAAGAAATATTTCTCCCCTTGTTTATCCTATAATTAAGTTATTGTTTAAATAGAGGGTCCCAAGGAATCCTAGGCAATTCTCTACAGGGAAAGCTGGCCTCACGGTGGGGGGCTGGCTGTCAGCGCCGGGGGCCTATGGATGAGGATTTAGTAAGGGGGTGACGTGACCACATCTGCATTGTAGAAAAGTTAAACTCGGCCGGATTGGGGATGGCTGGAGTGGTCGGGGGGACCGGCTTGAGTCCTAGTTCAGTGGTCCACGTGTAAAGCACGATGTGGGGAGTATCACATCTCACAGGTTTCCCTGATTCTGACCTTGAACTATGTGAATTTGGACAATTTACCTTTGCTGTTCGATCCTTTCTGAATGAGGAATAATGTTATGGAATTGTGAGGGTTACATGAGAAGTTGCATATTAAGAACCATCACTGTTCTTAACTCAGTGAACAGTAGCTACAGGGCAGGGGCGGAGGTGGCAAGTGGGGGGCAGATGCCTGAGTGCACTTGGGTGGCTCCAGAGGACAGGTCCAGCTATCAGCCCTGCTCACAGACAAGCGTCCCACCATTCTAAGGCTTCAAGCCGGGGTGGCCATAGAAATAAGCTGACATACAGGTGCCAAGCCGGCTGGTGCTGTGGTTACCACAGGGCAAAGGTGGGGAGCCCTCTGCAGAAGAACAGGCGAGTCCAGGAGGGCACAGAGCAAGAGATCAGTATTGTCAGAGGGAGACATGGCAAGTTAAAGGAAGACAGACCAGAGGCACAAGGAAGCACCTGCTTAAACCCATGGGGGGGCTCCCCTGCCCTGTGGGCGAGGCCATCCAGGCTCTGCCTCCAGGTCTCCAACCAGCGCTGCTCTGCCAGACCTGGGATCTGATGCAGCCCCTGGCCTCTGAGCACCCTGCCCCCAGGGCCTCTTCCCTAGAACTGCAGTTTCTCAAGAAGCCGCACTTGGTATTCTTAAGGTGGTATTAAAATTATGGCAAAACAAAAGTCATCAGGGAGAACGGCATCACTGCCCCTCCTTTTAAGGTCTGGGCTCCCCCCAATCCCATGGCCTGCCCCAGGCTGCCTCCCTCCATACCCTGCTGCACACACTGCCTTCCACCTGCCTGGGCAGATCAGGTCCCCTCTCCCAGGTCTCCCCTGGACTGTGTTCCCCTCCTGCCCCTGCACTCTGCTGTCGGCTTCCTGGGTAGAATCAGGTGTCTCTCCCTCCACAGGACCAGTCCTGGCACCTCCACAAGCAGGTGGCTCAGTTCCCTCTTTGGGTGAGTAGGGCAGGATGGCTGACAGGGCAGGCCACGCGAGCAGCGGCAGGCAGGCTGGTGGGGTTAGAGACAAGGGTGAGGCTGTCCAGAGCAGGGACAGCACGTCACAGACGCATCATCGGGAGGCCAACTGCACCTCGAGGGGACTGCAAGTGGGAAATTTAAGTGTTAGAGGTCTGTGGCAGCCCAGCGAAATCTTATTCCTGAATATCTACCTCAGAGAAATTCTAACTTAAATTCATTAAGTTAAATTTATCACCTTACCTGGTAAGGAAAAAAAAAAAAGTTGGCTGGGCACAGCGGCTCATGCCTGTAATCCCAGCACTCTGGGAGGCCAAGGCAGGTGGATCACTTGAGGTCAGGAGTTTGAGACCAGCCCAAGAGCAAGACCCCATCTCTACTAAAAATAGAAAGACTAGCAGGGCAGAGTGGTGGGCCCCTGTAGTCCCAGCTGCTCAGAAGGCTGAGACAACAGGATCGCTTGAGACCAAGAGTTTGGGGTTGCTGTGAGCTATGACGCCACAGCACCCTACCCAGGGCACAGAGCGAGACTGTCTTAAAAAAATACTGAAAACAAAACGTTGAGAAACACTGATTTCTTAAGGGGATTTGCTAGAAGGGGTGAGAACAGCAGGGACAGTAACTTCCTCCTTCCCCTCGTGGTAATCCTGAGCCCCATGCACTACGGCTATTACGCATCAGGGCCCGTATTAAGTGCTATCCTTGTTTTCCTTCATGCTCATAATCTTGAGGTTATGTTCCCATCTTACAGATGCTTAGAGAATGCAGGTCACTTGTTCCAGGACCCACAACTGGTCAGCAGTCGAGTGGTAGAAGTACTTGGGATAAGGCAACACACCGACAGGGGTTTAATTATCGTAGGAACAGAGCTGGCAAGCCTGAACACATCTGCTGGAAGGAGGCAAGAAGTTTCTGCTACATGGTTAACATGCTGTAAAAAGTTATTTGAATGAGACAGCAGTGAAGCAAAAAAAATGAGACTAGGAAACAATGGGTAAGGAATCCGGGCAAGAGGATGGGACAGTGTCCAGGAGGAAGGGCAGGCCTTGGCAAGCAACAGAGAAAGAAGAGAGATAGGAAGGAAGCTGAGAAAGCGGTGAAGGGTGCTGGGCAGGCGGCCAGGCCTGGGACTCAGAGCAGGAAGGAAGAGGGCCACCCCCACGGGAGCCCTGCAGCTGAAGTCACGTGGCACGGATTCCTGTTGGACCCCGTCAACAGGACAGCACTTTCTCCAGCCACCTTCTCAAATAAAAACCAATTAATATCATGCCTCATTACTCCCCCACTGCCTGATTAGAAAAGCTCCCCTACTGCAGTGAGATAATTCCCAATTTTTTCTAGTATGAATAAGACTTCTTACCTTTCAAAGCAAAAGGTTAACAAACTTTCTAGGCACTCAGGAGTTATACAGTCAGTATTCATTGAAAAAATGTGAGCTGCGTATGAGCTTTGTTCAGCTGGGACAGCAGGTTACTTTTGCTTTTTTTTTTTTTTTTTTTGAGACAATCTCAAGCTGTCGCCCTGGGTAGAGTGCTGTGGCATCACAGCTCACAGCAACCTCAAACTCTGGGGCTCAAGCAATTCTCTTGCTTCAGCCTCCCAAGTAGCTGGGACTACAGGTGCCTGTCACAACACCCGGCTATTTTTTTGTTGCAGTGGTCGTTGTTGTTTTAGCTGGCCCAGGCTGGGTTCAAACCCACCAGCCATGGTGTATGTGGCTAGTGCCCTACCCACTGAGCTATGCCTGATTCCAGTATTTTTATCCTGAAAATGCATTTGAAAAATAGATGGAGCCAGTCAGGCATGTAAAACACTTAGATGTCATCACTTTGTCCTAATAGAAAGCTGAACTGAAAGTAAAAAATACATCGATGACTTTTCCTGGATCAGAAAGTGAGGTCATAGGGCAAACCACTGCCCCCAAACTGGTGGGACAGACGGGTGGATACAGAGAATCACAGCGTAAGAATAGCAATCTCTACAAGGAAACTCTAAGAGAACCAGTATTGAAGCAAGAAAATCAGACCTGCAGCTGGCAAACTGGAGACTTAGCGTGGACACATCTGAGAGGTGACAATCCAGGGGGACCCAGTTATGGGGAAGGGCCCGTGTTTGAGTTTCACCTCCAGTTCTACCAAGTTCTCTTCATAGGAATGTAGAGGAAAAATCCCTTCGTATTTCCAAGCTGGGGGAGGGGGCAGAAGGACCATTTTGAAACATGCCAGACCATCCTGCTCTTAAAGCCTGTCCTCAGGTGAAACTATTTTCAAAGTCTAAAGTGCTGGGGTTTCATCACAGTCTAAGGTGTCTGGGGAAAGGTAACACCCAGCTCCACCCAAGTCCAGCCATCCTGTCCCATGTAAGGGAAAAAAAATGCCAAGCAGCACCTGTGATGTCCACAGTCCAGGGCACAAGGTCAAGAGGCTAAGACCTGGTCACAGGCCTACAAGCACCTCCCCTGCCCCCGGACCTGACCTCCACACGCAGCCCGTTCCCCAGGGTTCATCGACAGCTTTCACCCATTCAAAACGTCTGCCTCTTAAAAAGTTCAAGGCATACTAAGATGAAAGCACAGTTTGAAAAGACTAAACAAGCATCAGAACCAGAGTCAGGTGTGACAGGGACACTGAATTATCAGACCAGGAATTTGACAGAGCTAAGACACCAAGGCCGTAACGGGAAAAGCAGACAACAGGCAAAAACGGATGTATGAGATTCCTAAGAGAAGGACTTTGGGAAAGAAGGGCCCTTGACGCACTCCGTAGATTCGACACAGCTGAGGAAAGAATCTCAGCTTGAGGACACAACAGAGACTTCCAAATCCAAAAAGCAAAGGGAAAAAGCCAGGAAACCCCAGAGTACTGTGTGACCACGACAGAAGTAACGTACCTGCCATGGGTGGTCAGAAAGTCAGAGGGGACAGCAGTGCTACCTGGATCAATGAGAAGTCCAAGTTAGCGGGAGACACCAAACCAGAGGCAGGCAGCCCTGAGGACACCAAGCAAGACAAATGCCACGAGAAGATTCCAGGACATTCATTCACATTTCAGAAAATCAAAGATGCAGAAAAAATCTTAGAATAAAAAACACCTGATCTGTAGAAAACCAGAGATAAGATTGGTTTCTATGAAGGTAGATGCCATTCAAGTAAGAGTAGAGTGAAATATTTAAAATGTGGAGAGAAAAAACCCCACCAATCTACTATTCTGTAACCTGCAAAATTAGATACTTTGAAAGTGAAAGAAATAAATCAAAAAAGTTGAGGGAATCTGTTGCCAGTAGACCTGCCTTTCTAGAAATGTTAAAATTTCTTCAGAGAAGGAAAATGCAGGTCAGAAACTCAGCTCTCCAGAGGGTATCAAAAAAAAAAAAAATGCATACACATTTTATTTTTGCAGTTTTTGGCTGGGGCTGGGTTTGAACCCGGCACCTCTGGCGTATGGGCCGGTGCCCTACTCCTTTGAGCCACAGGCACCACCCAAAATGTATACACATTTTAAGAAAAAAAAAAAAATTCTACCACTCTGGGAGGCCAAGGAGCTAGGATCTCTTGAACTCAAGAGTTCAAGACCAGCCTAAGAACGAGACCCACGTCTACTATAAACAGAAAAAATTGTCCAGGTGTTGTGGGCCCCTATAGTCCCAGCTACTCAGGAGGCTGCGGCAGGAGCATCACCTGAACCCATAAGTTTGAGGTTGCTATGAGCTAGGCTAACACCACAGCACTCTACCCAGGGTGACAAAGTGAGACTGTCTCCAAAATAAAAGAAAAAAAGGAAGTCATAGTAGAACTCAACAGCACCAATCAACTGGCTATAATTGACATTCCTGGACTTTAGCAGCAGCAGAATAGATATTCTTTTCATGTTCAAATGGAAATTCAAGAGACATCACCTATTGGGCCACAAAAAAAAAAAAAAAAAAAACTTAAAAAGACTTAAAATCATAACATACCTGCTCTCAGATAATGGAACTAGAAATACCAAAGATAACTGGAAAATCTCAAAAAGCCTAGAGATTAAACAGCACACTTAAATCAGGGGTCTGATGCTGGTGCCCATAGCTCAGTAGGTAGGGCACTGGCCACATACACTGAGGCTGGCGGGTTCAAACCCAGCCCGGGCCAGCTAAAACAATGACAACCGCAATAAAAAAATAGCCAGGTGTTGTGGCCGGCGCCTATAGCCCCAGCTACTTGGGTGGCTGAGGCAAGAGAATCACTTAAGCCCAAGAATTTGAAGTTGCTGTGAGCTGTAATGCTAGGGCATTCTACCAAGGGTGACACAGTGAGACCCTGACTGCAAAAATAAATAAATATAAATCAGGGGTCTGAGAAGAAATCCAGAGTAATTTTTAAATATTTTGAACTAAATGAAAATACAGGAGAGCCTCCCGTAGTTGACCATCTCCTTAAGTTGACCTAATTTTCATAGACCGAATATGTACCACATATTCTCAGTGGAAGTTCATTAACCACCTCCATATGTTGACCTCTGTATGTTTGTTACAGTCCCATGGATGGTCAACTCAGAGGCTTTACTGCACAACTTACTGAAAGTTGTGGGATGCAGCAAAAGCTTGGGGAGAAATTTATGTCATTGAATACACATACTTGAAAAGATCTAAAAACTAATGTAAGCTTATACCTTCTGAAACTAGAAATTCAAGTTAAAGCAAAAAAGAGAAAAAAGGGAAATTTAGATCAATAGAGAAAAAAATTAAAAAAAAGTTTCTTTGAAAAGATCAATAAAATTAGTAAGCCTCTAGAAGGCTCACATACATACAACTTTACGTCCACAAATTTGATAACCTACAAACTTCCGAAGACCCAATCTGTCAAAACTCCAACAGATAATCCTGACAGGCCTATTTCTATTAATTAAACCAAATCAATAATTGTCCAAAACAGAAACCACAAGGCTCAGATAGGTTCGAGGTAAATTTTTCTAAATATTTAAGGAAAAAGTTTCCACCAGTTCTCTAGAATCTCTGTAAGACAGAAAAAGAATACTTCCTCATTCTAGGAGGCTAATGTCACTAAGACCAAACCCAGATAAAGATATTACAAGAAAATTTCATTTCTTGTGAATTAAGAAAAATCCTCAAAGAAATATTAACAAATTGAGCCCAACAATGTACAAAAAGAATTATGCACTGCTACCAAATAAGATTTCTCTCAGGTAAGCAAGGTTGGTTCAACCTTTGAGAATCAATTAAAGGAATCTATCCCATTCCAGGCTAAAAAATAATCACAATTACAATCAATAGATGCAGAAAAGCACTTGACAAAACCTAACACTCACAATTAAAAAAACTCTAAAAACTAGAGGGGAACTAGAGGGGATGAAGTATTTCCATAATAAACCTATAGCTATTATCATATGTAACAGTAACGCGAAGCTTTTCTGCTCTCAGATCAGGAATACAGCTAGGATGTCCCCCCCTCCCACCATTCTAGGACCTGAGACTATCATAGGACAGCAACATCGCTGCTTCTCAGCATTGTACGAGAAGTCCTAGCTAATGCAATATGGTAAGGAAATAAAACTTTGATCTCATGATCATCTATGTAGAAAATATGAAAAAACTTGACTAGTTTATGGAATAAGCAATGATAGCAAGCTCGTAGGATACAAAGCTAATACGCAAAAGCCAGCTGCTTTCCTGTCAGCAATGAAATAAAATTTGAACATCTGTATGAAGAAAATCACAAAATCCTGATAAAATAGATCAAAGAAGAACTAAAATGAATAGAGAGATATCCCATCTTGGCTCAATATTGCTAAGATGTCAGTTCTTCCTAACTTGACCTATAGCGTCAATGCAATCACAATTAAAATACCAGCAAATTATTTTATAGATGTTAATAAACTGATTTTAAAGTTTATATGAAGTAAAAAGACCCAAAATAACCAACTCAGTATTGACAAAGCTGGAGGGCTGACACTACCTGTCTTCAAGATTTCCTATACAGCTACTGTAATCAGGATAGATTGGCTCTGGCAAAAGGACAAATAGGCCAATGGAACAGAACAGAGCCCCGAAACTGACCCACATAGATAGCTGATCTTTGACAAAGGCACAAAGGCAGGACGATGGGGCAAAGAGTTTTCAACAAACATTGCTGGTACTAGGTGACCAATCCCCCACCACTCACAACCTCGCCAAGGAATCCAGACGCAGACTTTATAACCTTCCCAAGAACTCAAAACTGATCACAAGGGCGGTGCCTGTGGCTCATCGAGTAGGGCGCCGGCCCCATATACTGAAGGTGGCGAGTTCAAACCTGACCTCTGCCGGAACTGCAAAACAGAAAACTAGCCGGGTATTGTGGTGGGTGCCTGTGGTCCATAGCTACTCAGGAGGCTGAGGCAAGAGAATCGCCTAAGCCCAGGAGTTGGAGGTTGCTGTGAGATGTGTGACGCCACGGCACTCTACTGAGGGTGACAAAGTGAAACTCTGTCTCTACAAAAAACAAACAAACAAACAAAAAAAACTGATCACAAGCCTAAATGTGAAACAAATCTGTAAAACTCCTAGAACATAATGTAGGTGAAAACATGGATGACCTCGGATATGGCAATGACTTTTTAGATACAATGCCAAAGAAATGATCCACAAAGGACAGAATCGACAAGCTGCACTTCGTGAAAATGGAAAACTGACGTTGTCTTTGGTGGGAAGAATGAGAAGATAAGCCACAGACTGAGAGAAAATATTCACAGAAGATACTTCTCATAAAGGGCTGTTACCCAAAATATATAACAAGCTCTTAAAACTCAATAGGAAAATGCCTTATTTAAAAAATCGGCAAAAGACCTGAACAAATACTTCACCAAAAGATACCTTACCATACCATAGAGATGGTAAACAAACATGAAAAGATGTTCAGGATCACATCATGAAGGGAACTGCACGGTGAAACAAGACCCAGACCCCACTACCCACCTACTGGAATGGCCCAAACCCAAACACGGAGACACCAAATGCTGGCATGGACGTGGAGTGTCGGGAGTGCTTACTCGTTTGCTGGCAGGAATGCAAAATGGTACACCCATGTTGGAAGACAGTTTGGAAGTTTCTTATTTCAGTGCTCAGTAAGAAACACTGTTAAGAAACACACAACTTGGTATTTACCAAATGAATTAAAAAATAACATCCACACAAAAATTTACATGTTTATAGTAGCTTTACTCATAACTGCCCAAGCCGGGAAGCAACCCAAGTGTCCTTCAGCAGGTGAGTGGGTAAATAAACTATGGTACATCCAGACGATGGAATATTCTGTGCTAAAAAGCAAGGACCTGAGTAATCTGGAGTTTAAGACTGTGGTCTGCCATTTTCTTTCTTTGCAGGCCAAGTGATAAATTTCTCTTTCCTTCTCAACCTGCTTTGGCCCCACTTTCCTGATGCGACTTTGGGTACAAGCGCTGAGCTTTGGTAACAAGTCTGGCGTCCCCGGCTGGGTCCATCGCACATCAGTGGAATGGTGCCCACAACAGGCAGGGACAGGCTCAGATCCAAGCCTGGGTATGTGGGTCAGAGCAACATCCTTGAGGTGAGAGAAGGGACAAGCCAGCTTGAACTTTTTGAGTTGCTTGAACTCAAAATGGATTTGCGAAGTGTCTAAACGCCACCCCTTTCGCTGGGTCAATTCCCCAGTGTGCACACAGACTATTTGGAGGGGCAATTCCCATCTTTCTGCTGGTCATGCGGCGTCTTTAGGGAGAAGTCACGAGGTTGTGTGGAACTAGGGGACCTGGTTTGAATTCAGCACTCATTTCTGGTGGCTACGAGGGTTTGCCTTCCAGCCTTATAGGACATCTGGGGCACCATCGCAGGTGCCACGGGGGGTGGGGGGGTGGGCATTTATGCTGTTTGGATTCCCATTTGTTTGATAGGCCCTGCCATTTCTGTGCCGAGGACCTCTGTATCGTCGTTATTTTTGTGTTTCACTGCAACGTAAGAAAGCTCCATCTCTAAGTCCCTTGGGGAAGAAAAAAACTTTGGAAAGAGAATGGTGTGAGGTGTGGCGTGTTAGACTGTGTTAGAATTCCCTATGTTGTTTGTGTTATAACAGCCCAATTCACAATCACAAAGATGTAGAAACAGCTCAAGTGCCCACCAGGACGAGTGGATTAATAAAGTGTGGTATACACATACCAAGGAGTACTGCTCAGCTATGAAAATAAACGTCAATCTTGGGCCTTCTGCGACAACCTGGAGGGAACTAGAAACCATTCTAAGAGAACTATCACAACAATGTACTGTATACCAAATTGGAACTAATGGATCAACGCAAGTGCACAGATGGAAGTAAATCTCAGAATCAGGCTGGGGGCAGGAGGAGATGGGTAAATTCAGCTACCGGGCACGGTGCACCCTGGTGAAGGGCACACTTACAACTTCAACTCGATCTGTGCAAAAAACAAGGTTTATAAACAAATAAGTGTACTAATATTCTGAAGTTAGAAGAAATGAGCTATCAAGCCATGAAAGGACACGGGGGAATCTTAATTGTTAATAAGCAAAAGAAGTCAATCTGAGGACTACATACTATAATCCCAACTATTTGGCTTTCTACTGAGAAGACAGTGAAAATATCGATGGTTGCCAGGGGCCAAAAGGGAAGGAGGAACGAATGTGAATAGGCAGAGTCAGATATTTAGAACAGGGACATTATTTTGTGTGACACAATGGTGAATACGTGCAGTCACACATCTGTCAAAACCCACAGAATGCCCAACACCAACAACACATTCTAATGTAAACTACGCACTTTGGGTGAGACGCAGGGTCTATGTAACTTCATGGTAATAAACAGACCTCTGTGGATGTGGACAGGAGAGGTGCATGTGAGCGTGGGGATGGTGGGTACACAGAAATTCTCTGTACTATCTGCTTGATTCTGTTGTGAAGCCAAAATTTCTTTTAAAACTTTTATTAACTAAAAACACATATATATACACATTGACCTGTGAGCCATGGAGTCTGCCAGCATTGCCTGCTTTACGTCGGGGTTTGCAAACCCCTTACCATAAAGCCTCCCTCCCTCAGGCCACAGGTGAGCCCTGGTCTACAAGAAAGGCTAGTGACATCCTAGAGACAAAGATGTTCGGCCGTTACTGAGAGTGTGCCTCAGAGTTTTCCTTTGTAAAATTAAGACAGGAAGACTGTAAAGGTCCTTTGCTTCTAGTGAGACTGAATTTTTCACACTTAACAGCACCCGGCATGCCACAGCTAGTTAATAACCTGTTTGCTGCTATCAGTGTTTCGGTTCTAAAATGTGGTCCCTGGACAGGCTTCAGTGTCACCTGAAAACTTGTTAGAAGTGCAGATTTTCAAGCAGGTGGCCCAGTAATCTGTCTCAACATTCTGTGTTAAGCAGACCGCCAGGTGATTCTGATGCTCACTGTAATTTGAGAACTACTTCAGACAGGTAACCCCTCAAGACATAAAATTTAAGGAAAATTTTTTAAAATTGAAAACTACCTCAAAGCAGCAGTTCTCAACCTTTTCCCCTGTATATGCAGAAGAATCCTTTCTTTAAAAGGTATCTCACTCAGAATGAGAAGGCTGACCTGTGAAACACATAGTTTGAAGCAGCTGTGACTCGCCTGGGTAGGACAGCCCACATGTGCCTGGGGGCCGGGCTGGGTTCAAACCCGCCAGTTCCCGTGTATGTGGCTGGTGCCCTAACTGCTGAGCTATAGGCACTGAGCCTTGTCAGAGCATTCTATCTACCCAAGGAGACAGACTGTCTTAAAAAACAAACAAAACATGTCACCCGGTAAGAGTGAAGCAGGAGGCAACAACAGGTTTTTTTCTCCTCCTCGGTGTCTCTGAAGCTGGGTTCTCCAAACCGGTAGTTGTAAGTTTAACTAAAATTAAAGAAAGGAAAAACTCAACTCTTAAGTCACACCAGTCATATTTCAAGTGGCTAGTGGCCCCTACACCAAATGGACAGGACATTTCTGTCACTGTGAATGTTCTTAGGGAGCTCCTGAGGTCCCCTCTATGACAGATGTGATGTGGGGACAGGCAGCCAGTCAGGAATCCAGACCTGTCACCAACTACCTCTGGACCCCCACATCTGTGTGTAAAAAGAAGTTGGATTCCATAATGACAATGGCCCATCAGTTGTAACTTTCCATAACTCTGGACCTACACCCCAGATGGCAGGTTCCTGATGCCACTTGCCCTTCCCCCCATGCTGCGCCCATTGTCAAGTTAGAGCAGAAGACCAGTGCCCTTGAGCATCACAGCTTCCTGCAGAAATCCAGTCACTGAATTCGCATGAAATAGCAAGCTTCAATTATAGTTCAAGGGTCGACATAAACTGCTCTGAATATGGACCAGGAAGGGCTGCTGCAGGGAGAGACCAGCCACCCCCGTCCTCCCTGAAGAGCCCACACCGTAGATCTGCTGCAGTTCAAGCTCAGAGGAAAGTGTTTCTCCAGAAGAACTACACACTCCATCGCCACAGAAGGGAGCCACGCCGCTTGCTGCAAGTTCTAGGCCCCAGTTAATGCCGAAGCCTGGGAGGCCCCTGTCCCATAGCAACTGGGCCGACCTCTCCCAGACTTTCCCTCCACCCACTGAGGACACATTTCTTTTTGGAAGCAGAGCTAAGCTGTTTTAGAAGTAATTCAATGATTTTCCCACTATGCCATACTGTAATGGAATAGAAGTTTGGAGCACAGTAAGAACTAACAGACATAAGCCTCCTCATACAGAATGACATATTCTGGAAGCATGTGCGGAAGGCAGGACTGTGGCAACTTTAGTTCCCCCCCATTATTTCTCTCAGCTCCTCCAATTAAATCAGTTAGGTTCTAATTAACTAGAACAACAACGGCATTCACCAAGTAAGCTCAGAGTCAGACACAGGAGTAAGCACTGCACGCAAACTCCCCGGGGGGAGGCATTCTCCCCCACTTCCAGGAGGGGGCCCTGAGGCACAGAAAGATGAAGTACCTTGTTCAAAGTAGCACAGGCACATGGGTCGCTAGGAAGCTTGAGACTGTTCTAGTCCATTATTTCACTTCCCAGCAACAGTCGACAGCGTCCTTTCTGATTCACCCATGCAAAGTCTCTACTAGTTCAGCTTATCCTTGCTGCTGGGAGGGCGAGATTTGTTTCATTTTATGTTTCTTGATTTGTGTATCAAAACTTTCACAATGACCCTCATAGCAAGTATCAGAGCTGGGATTTAAACCCTGCTTCTGCTGTCAGTACATGAGCCCTGTTCTAAATACTGACAATGCCCATTTCTTACCTTGAAAAGTATAAATTAAAATCATTAAAATACAGAAACACAAGTAGAGAAAAACTAACTTCATTAGCGTTTTAAACAACTTCTAGATTTGTCCCCTAGCACCCTTCCAGATTCCCAGGCCTAAACCCTTCCTGTTTAGAAATTTTGGAGAATGCCAATCCTTTAATTTTGTCACTTCTCCAACATTTACTCTCAACTTCCTCGGCATTGTTTTCTGGTGAAATAACCCAAGAGCCTGCACTCAGTAACAATCAACGAAAGGCCTATTAATGCTCAGCAGAGCTGTTTCTACCTACTAGGGAGTCTTTATTTAACAAGGGCAGGTCACAGTAATAAGACAATTGAGCTGGGAACTGATAATCCTAGTCTTTGCAGCTGTTATGAGTCAGTTTAAAAATGACTTTGTATGAACGACTCACTACAGGCCTCTTTATAAACATGGTACCTGCCAGGAGACAGTTCCACTTTCTCTTCCCTGAAATTTCTGTCCTCAGATGCTGACATCATCCAGCCTTAAGTTTTATGACGCTTTATATGCTGTTATGTTTTACATGCATATGAGGAAATCTGTGATAAAACATAAGTCTTGTAAAGGTATTAGGAAAAATGAACACTGAGTTTTTTTTTTTCTTTTTTTAGTCCTAGGACTAGTATAGTCAAATGGACAGCTTTGAATTCTGGTTCTGCTCTTTGTGAACTGTGCAGCCTTGGAAAAGTTACTGAACCTCTCTGATTTGCTCTTCCCTCTATAAAACAAACTAATTATCTTTACAGAGTTATAATGCCTAGTCGAGAGTAGGCACACAAAATTACTTCCCTCTTCTTCCTGTAATTAAAGTTGTAAAAACTCTCAAAACCACCTTGCATTCTGAGATTTCGTTTTTCATCTTAATTTTCATCTTAATTGTGACCACAGCAGCCTGAGGGACTCCTCTCAGGTGCCTCTGGAAAGGCTGCTAGTCCTCAAGGGGAATGAGGAAATATACACGGCCTGGAAATGCAAACACAAGTGCTCTTAAAAAATACAACCCCCCGTATCTGCATCCAGTGAAATAAAGTCACAAATCATGCCCATCAACGTGAAGTTTACAGGTTGCTTTCCCTCTCACAGTTGTTCCTCTACTCAATCTGTCATACTCCTGGATGTAAAATTAACCATTAAAGTCACTTCTAATCAAGAAGCCTATGAGTGTTTCAAAACCCATAATCTGCTCCATATACAGCAAGGCTGGCCGTGAGTAACACAGACGCCCCAGAATCCGCATTCCTGAGAAAGCCATCCAGGCAGTGAGATCTGCCAGGAGGGGTGCTCGCGATGCCTGGAGTCACCAGGCTGCTCCCTGTGGGCTGTGCCCAAATGGGACAGGCAATGTTCTCCCTTCAAGGTCACCCCAGGACCTCCCAACAATTCACTCAGAAGTAGAGTCTGTCTTTTTTGAGGGATGGGGGGGCTGCACAGTGGTTACAGTGCCAGCCACATACACCAAAGCTGGCAGGTTCGAACACTGCCTGAGCCAGCTAGAACAATGACAACTGCAACAACAACAACAAAAAAATAGCCAGGTGTTGTAGCAGGTACCTGTAGTCCCAGCTACTCGGGAGGCAAGAGAATTGCTTAAGCCCAAGAGTTTGAGGCTGCTGTGAGCTATGACACCACAGCACTCTGAGGGCAACGTAGTGAGACTGTCTCAAAAAAAGTCTTTGTAAACAGATCAGACAGCCCAAAGGTAGAAAGAACTGTTTTGAGGAAGGGGGCTCTGTGGGCCGCAAGAGGATTTGTGCTCAAAGCCCCTTCTCGACCAGGCTCCATAGCCAGATGAGCAAAGTGAGCCAGGACCCTCGGGCCTGCTCAGCAGCCAGCCCCGCTACTCCCAAGGACAACCCTCCCATAGGAGAGGCCACAGCAGGGACAGGAAGGACACCCCCAGTGCCCCCACCCCAGCTATGCCCAACCCTGATTTCACTGCCATCTTTTGGGAGGCTGCCAGATCCTATGCTCTTGGAGAATTCTTTGTTCTTCTAAAGAAAGAAAGAAAGAAATGTATGCAGTCCTAAATTCTAAGCTTTTCTCAAGTCAGGAAAGTTCAGGGTCAAGTCCTTTACACGAATTCATCCCTTTGCCCCACCTACGACCCAACCTCCGGTGATTACAGCCAGAGCAGACTCCTGAGCCGGCTGTAAAGGGCACGGCTTTCAAAGGGGGGAAGGGGCGTGTATCAAGATGTTTATGGGGTGGGGGGTGAGGCAGAAGCCAAACAGGGTCAGTGCCCTGTGGATATCTTCGCAAGAGATCCAGACTGGGTTTTCTCCTCCCAGCCCACTCAGCCCTCCCCTCTCGGTACAAGTTATTCTTAGGAGAAGGTCCCCCCACCCCCTCCTCCAGCTCAGGCCACCTCGGCCTCACCTCCACCCCAGGCGTCCAGGTGGCCCCCACTGCTCAGGGCGTGACCCGTAAATACCTGTGGGGCAGCCGCGGGTGAGAGGGCGGGGAGGGTGTGCCAGGCCTCTAGCAGGCTGGTTCCTGCTTACTCAGCTGTGCCCTCCTAGTACTAGCAGGTGAGTGATAAGAGGTCCCAACCTAGGCAGTGCCCAGATGGTCCCCCAGCCTGCTGGATTTGACCGTGCAGCACAAGAACAGGAGATGTGGAGCTCTGACTTTCACTGTTAGTTCCATGACCTTGGGCAAGAAACAGCTTTCTAGAAAGCACCTCACTCTGTCCCCATCCATGACTATGTGACTAGAAGCCTTGCAAAGCTTTTTTAAAAGTGCCAAGTGCTCCAAATTAGATGGTTTTAATACCATACAAATCTTCTAGACACTGATGGAGTCTTCTAAGCATGGGGCGCTACCAACCACTGCAATATAAACAAGGAAAACAAATGCCACTGAATTCAAGGGTACATTCTGGGGACACACAGAAGTGGTAACAAGTGGCATAATTCAACGTGATGATTAGAGTGCTGGGCGGATATGCTGGACACTTAAACGCACGTCCAGAGGTGGAAGACGGCAGGAGTGACATCGGGCGGACACTGGCAGTTATGCATCTGGTCTTCATAAGCTCTTTACATACACAGGGAGAGCGAGCCCCAAAAACAGCTTGAGAGGAGGGAGGTACTGCCATCCCCACTTTACAGATGAGGACTCTAAAGTTCAGAGACGCACTCAGTCACACGGCTGGGGGGGGGGGGGAGAGCTGGACCCCTAGGTCCGGGTCATAATCTTTCCACACTCTGACCGCCCGCCGCCGCCTTGCCTCCGCCGAGGCACGCCCCTCCCGTTCTTCCCCACCCGTCTTCACTGGCACTGCCACTTTCCACACTGTCATTCATTTCTGTGCCTGTAACAAGTGTCTAGTAAACAACTAGGGCTTAGGGTTTTCTTAATGGATAAAAGGAACAAAATCTTGAATCCTAGCATAAGACAAAAGCGGGAGTTCACTGGATGGTGGGAAGGAAACTTTCTCGAGGAGAGGCCGTCCCTTGTCCATCCTGACGTCCCCAGAGTCTTGCGATCACAGGTGTTTAATAAAGGTAATGAACGACTCCAGCTACAGGAAACAGTGTGAAGACATGCAGAGATTTACGACCGCGCTGAGTCTGAGTAACCTGGCTAGCCTGAATCAGAGGGCATGTAGGAACACAGAGGTGCTTCACTATTATTCACGGGAAAGGCTGCTTTTAAGTTCCAGATTCATCGTGGGCCAATACTTTTAAGATACAGCAAAAACTGAACGGCTAAGAATTGAACAAAATGCAAGCCACTGTTCTTTATTAGATTCAGCAGATATACAATGGTCACTTTGTTACAAAAGTTACTAAGTGTGTACCTTCAAGGAGGTCTGCCCACATCGCAGCCTCCAGCCCTGAGCTGCAGGGGCTGAGCTGGAATCCAAGAGACAGGGTGAGAGAAAGCGCGTTCACAGGGAGCCAGGCCCCATTCTCAATGCCTCACACCTACTAACTCATTTAGGTTTCTGGACCTCAGAGCGGGTGCTACCGCCACCCTGCTTTAGAGACATGGAAACTGAGTACTTAAAAACATTTTCAAGAGTTGGACAGCAGCACAGCCAGGCCTTAAACATGAGCGGTGTGAACCTTAACGCCCAGACGATGCCTTTGGGGAACAGTCACCACAACCCGTTGGGAGGTGGCAGTGTTTGAAGGTGATGCCACAGGGTTTGGGGGAGCAGGGTGTCTGAGCTGGAGGGGGCGGGGCGTAGAGGGAAGAGTTCCAGACGACTCCAGGGTTCAGAGCTCGGCAACCAGGCTAAATAGCAATGTCTTGAACTTAGAGAAGGCAGGAAGAAAAAAGCAGGTTTTGAGGGAAGAGGAGATCAGTTTTAAATAATATCCACCTGAATTTGGAGAATCTAAGTCAATCTAGTTGTGCTGTGGGAAAATCCTGGAGACTGAGCTTAGTTTATTCAATTCAGGTAGTTACCGTTCTACCCCCAGTTCTGCTAAACCTCTTCCCTCCTGTTCACGTTCCCCTTTGCCCTGGTTATACTTAGGATTGTTTAAAAGCTGGAGTTCCACCACCGGAGCTTTCCTCACTTTGGAAACAGCAGACAGTGCGTACCCAGGGTCCACATTCCCCCTGCCCTCTACAGCTTATTGTGGACAAAGTATTTCTCTATGAAGGCTTGTTTGCATTTTCAATAAAGCCCAACTATGTGAGGCCCTGCCTCCTCCACACCCTCCCCCACCTCGCCTTCACGCCTCACTCCAAGCTTTCTGTGCCCTGCAGCAGTTTCCAGCTCCAGGCCCCTGCGTGGCTGCTCCCTCTACCTGGAACCCACCCCCCAGATCTCACCCACTGTCCCCTCCTCACTCAGCTTTCTACCTGGAACCCGCCCCAGAGATCTTACCCGCTGTCCCCTCCTCACTCAGCTTTCAGCGCAATGGCACCTCCACAGAGTGGTCTTTCCAGGCCGTGTCCAAGGCAGCCACACCCCACCCCAGCCACTTGTCCCTACCTCCATCCCCACAGCACTCCCTATCTCAATGGACCTTACTAATGTGGTTTAGATCTAGAATTCAGTATCTTGTTCATAGCTGTAACCCCATTAGGGTAGGTAATTGGTAAGTAAGAAAATCAATCTTTATGCTATTAAAAACTGAAAAAAAATAGGACCTTTGACCACAATGTGCTAAACTTTTTTTTTTTTTGGTAGAGAGAGAGTTTCACTTTATCACCCTCAGTAGAGTGCCATGACATCACAGCTCACAGCAACCTCCAACTCCTGGGCTTAGGCGATTCTCTTGCCTCAGCCTCCCGAGTAGCTGGGACTACAGGCGCCTGCCACAACGCTCAGCTATTTTTTTGTTGCAATTTGGCCAGGGCTGGGTTTGAACCCACCACCCTCGGTATATGGGGCTGGCACCCTACTCACTGAGCCACAGGCGCCGCCCCAATGTGCTAAACTTCTAATTGCAAAGAAACATCTGAGCACCAGAGAAAGAGGACACTCAGCCCCTGGCTGCTGTGCTGGGCTCTCCTGTTGCACTTTTCATGCTGGGTTATAGGCCAGCAGCCCTGGACAGCAGAGTCAGACACACCTGGGCTCAGAGCAGATGTCACCCCCACTCACCGTAACCACAGTATGCAGCCACCCAGAACCCACTTCTTTACCTGCAGATAGAGCCCTGCCTCCAATGCTGGTGACAAGGAGAAAGTGTGTGACAGTCCTAACACATGCTGGGATGTAGCCGGCCCTCAAAGGGCAACAGTAGCCACCACCAAATTTACTGCCAGGACACTGTCTTGAAAAGGGTTTGATCGATGCATTTAACTGTACAAATAGTGCCAGTTAAGATCAAAGACTGTGGATATGTGACCACTAGGATCACGGTGTCAGTTATAATCATGACAGTTAACCCCAGAGCGCTTGCTGTCACCCCCCAGCATTTTACATGAGCAGCACTTATGTTCCTAAGCCAGAGATGGCATTCTGTCAGCACTCAGCACATCCTGTTCACTTCTTAACATCCTGAAAGTGGCAGAACTCTTCATGGCAGGCACAACGCCTGTATGTGTGGGGAACCTGTGGCCCAAAGGCCACATGTCACCCTTCAGGCCCTAAATGTGGCCTCTTGACCAAATGCTCTTGAGATTTGTTCTGTGAAGTCTGGATTTATTCCATCAAATCTGGATTCAGTCAAAAGGCTGCACTCAAGGATCCAGAAGGCTACATGTGGCTCCTGGGCCACCGGGTCCCCACCCTGACACATGAATAGATTATATGACAAAAAGGACTTTACGTTATTCAATTAAGGTTACAGGCCTTAATATAGAAGGAGTATCCTTATAGGTGGCCCCAAACTAGTCAACCTAACCAAATAAATCCTTAAAAGCAGAGAATTGTCTCTGGCTGGCGGCAGAGAGATAGATTCCAAAAATGAGAAGGACTTGTCAGGCTGTTCCTGGCTGAGATGTAGGGTTCAAAGGTAAAAACCAAAGAGGTCTGAGCACTGAGGGTGGCCTCCAGCTGAGAGATTACAAAGAAACGTGTCCTCACTGCTAGAACTACAGGAAACTTGGCTTTGACTCTAAATCTCAGTGAGCCGGAAAGGGATTCTTCCCAGAGACACCCAATAAAAGCCCAGGGGCTGACACCCTGACTTCAGCCTCATAAAATCCAGCCACGAGAGAAACCAGCCAAGCCTCTCCAACTTTCGACCCATAAGATTGAGATGTGACATTTGTGTTGTGTTATGCTGCAAAATTTGGGGGGAACTTGCCACAGCAGCCCCAGAGAACCAACTCACAGCTGATGTGGGCTCCAGTCTGCCAGCACTCTCTCAGTGGCACTCCTGGAATGGCACATCTCATAAGCGGTGATGCCCTAGATTAGTTGAAATTTGGTATTATTTCTGCTTTGCTGATGGGCAAACAGAATTTCAGTGATGAGATGATTTGTCCAAGAGATTCAGATTGCAACCTCGAGCTCTCTACCACCATGCACACTGCCAGAGAGCTAGAGGGGAGAGGGTCCTGCCCAAGGCCACGGTCTGCTAACACTTTCCCCAGGTCTGTGACATGGGATCCCCGATGCACTTGGACCACAAAGACCCAGCGGGGTCCAGAAATTCATCCATTATGGGTCTGGGGCCCAAAGGGACTAGGTTATCTTTCCAGGTACTGGGGACAGAATGAGACCAAGACCCTGTCCTTTTGGCGCTGATGCCATAGTGAGGGAGAGGGGGTACTATCCCAACAGGGTGAGCTCAGTGCTAGAAAAATAAAAAGGCCTCAGGGAGCTTTAAACTGACCTCTGCAAAAGTCAGAACCTACGTATCCAGGAGCTGAGAAACAGGCAGGCCTGGAGGAAAAGCTGTACCTCTGGGATCTATCACGGCCACTCGTTGCTCCTACAGAACTCCCGAGTTTGTCGCCGTGGGTTTTTTTGATGGAGATGTAGACCAACTTTAGAGATTTGTAAGAGGCAGTCTGTATAAAAACAAAACCACAGTCATCTTTCCACCAAACCATAGTTTCCTTTTTGGTGGAATTCAGTTTCTAAAAGATGGAAATTTTATATTCAAATAGCATCCTAAGAGCTGGCTGAAAAAGCACCTTAAAAAGATGCTTCTGTGCAACTCCTGGCCCATACCCTCTGCAGAACCCTGGGCTCTGGCATGCCTCCTTACGTTCCCTTACCTTCCTTTCACCTTGGAAACAAAATAGACAGCCCTGACGGTGAGATCAGAGAGGGAACAGGAGCCGAAATTCAGGGAGTAAACAAAAAAGCGGCATGCATCACCTTTCAGGAGATACATGTAAATAGAAAATTCTAGATTTAAGATTTTGTAGAAAACGCCATTGAAATTTATATATTCTCAATTTTTACCTCTTAAGAGGGAGAAATTCTAGACTAGATCATCATGGTTTTGGAGAAGCAGCAGTTTAATAACACCATTGAGCCAAAAACTATTTATAATTCAGACATTAGCAACTGGCATAAAACCCCACTTTTCACTTCTCTTGATTTTGCACTGACAATTTGGCAGCCCACTCTTCCCTCGGGCCCAGGAGAGCCATCACATTCTTCAGCCTGTATTTAAGGGATCCTGACAGAGATGCTGGAAGAAAGGTCAGTAGTGCCCACAGGAGTCTACCAGCCCACCCAACAGGCAGGAAAAGACACACATGGCCACAGATCGCCAGCCACCTGACTCAATTAGAAAATTTAAACTATTTTACAATGACCATTTCTCAAACAGATTAGGAAAAATAAAAAGCTGACACTCTTGCTGGTAGGCCTGTAAGGAACCAGGCCACCCAATATGCTGACAAGAGGGCAAAAGGATTCAACCCTTCCAGAGGGGCCTGGCAAGCCCTGGGACTCAGCAGTCCCACTCCCAGGAATCAATCTTGAGATACACCTTCACAAAAGCAAGACTTACTGCACCTTTATTCGTCACAGCACTGGTTTTAAAGGTGAAAGACTAGAAACAGCTCCATGCCCAGCAGCAGGACAGTGATGAGATAAACCACCATATATCCACATGATGGCAATCATGCTGTCAGCAGGAGAGGTTAAGGTTGCTCTCCAGGATACACAGCTAATTTAAAACAGCAAGACCCAGAAGACCATATACACCAACTTCTATGAAAGTGACAAGATTAAATATTCTTGCTTGTATTTACAAACGGCTAGGGGAAAGGCCTGAATGGGGACAAGATGGGGGCAAGGTTTTTCATTGTTTACCTTTTTGTATGGTTGGAAGACCAATTAAATGTATTTCACATTTTTGAGAAAAGAGAGTATATAAGCTATTTTTCCAGGAGTGAGAACGGAACAATAACAGTTTGGAAAAAACAGTAAGGTGGTGCCCCACCAGCTCTGGAAAACCTGAGGCCAGGCAGGCAAGTGCTCCCATAAAGTCTCAGTCCAGAGTCCAGCAGTAAGCAAGGAGAGCATGGGGAGTGGACTTCTGCCTGGTTTTATATCACCTCCTGGGTGTGGGTGGTGCTGAGTGCCCCGATATTTACTACAGCCAGAAGGAAGTCAGCACTATGGGTGAATGGGAAGCAGAGACGCAAACAGCAGGGTCACCTCCCCGGCAACACGCCATGGGCAGTTCTTTGTTCTCTGGGTTTAGACAGTAATGGCTGAAGCATGCTGCTTATCAAGTATTTATGTTTAAAAAGGGAAAAGCATGTGCTAGAACATTCTGCTTAATTCAACAGAGTAACGTTCCTGAGAAGTTGGGACTAAAATTTTGTAAAATCAAATCATACTGTAAATGCAACAGGTTGAGTTTGCTACTTAAGTTCTACAGGGCATTCTTATTAGGAATTGCCATGTGGGTCTTGCTTTGCCAATCTAAATTTGTGTGAAGCCTGAATTCTGACCTATTAAATGTGGAAGACATTCACATTTCTGTATGTGTTGTTTTTCAGAAGATGGGTCTCTCCATAAGTCAGCCAAGGCTAAGGTCCAAAGTACGAGGGAGTTTTTTAATACTCAGAACCACGAAGGTGGCTGAGTCTACCTGCTATGCAGACACCTCCCAGGAAAGCAGCCAAGAGGCACTTCTGGAGGATCAATGTAAAAGCAAGCATGCAAGAAGTGCGGGCTGGCGCTCAGGGACACAGATCAACTTTCTTAGTCGTGGGCAGCTGTGACAACGAGGCTCCCCTCTTAGCTTAAACTACAAGTCTTTTTCCAGAAGCAGCTGCTCATAGCTAAGTTCCAAAGGCTCTTACCACCACTGTTCCTTGCACCTTGTCCTCAAAGGGAGGGCCCACAGCTGGTCAATGAACACTAATCCCTTTCCATCTTCCCAGGAGTCACCACCACTCCACCCCTGCATCAGGCAGACCACGTAAGGCCTGCAGGGCACCCCAGCATTTAAATGCCGCCAAGCCAGTTGGAGGGTCAACTAACAGTGTCAACAGCACCCCAAGTGCTGGTCCCTACCTGCCACCTAAGGAAATGAACTGAGAAAGGCCCACTAGATGGGATGGACCTATGAATGTGTTTCCCGGCAAACAAGAGCAGTTGGACGTTTCTGATAAAGAACACTGGCTCATGGATCCCGCTGGCACACGACGCAGAGAACGTAAGTTTCATGCCTTCATTCTCCTGCCGTTCATTATACTTCTGTGCCAGGCTCTGCCAGCTCGTGGCATGTAGAGAGCTACTACGGCTGACGGGACTTTGAGAAGCAGAGCTGCTGTTAACCACACATTGCACCTTTGAGTTTAAAAAAAGACCTTTGCATGGAGATCTGCCCCAGCATCAGGAAGTATCCCTGTACAGAGGCAGTGCTGCCCCAGTATGCACAGGGCTTTGAACAGATTCGAGCCTCACGTTTGCCTCCACGGCCAGGTACCCTCGTGCAGTGAACCACTAGCACAACTGAGGCAGCCCTGGCAAGACATCCAGCTCGCCTATGACACCTTACTTCAACAGCCAAACGTGACCTTATACACCCACATGAAGCCCAGCAGTCTAATCGCAGACCACAGTCTAGTATTTCAAAAGGTTTCATTACTTTAGGTACAGTGCAGGCACCTTGTCTATCAGCACCTTCGTAACTCGCCTGAGATTCTGGCAGAATAAACTGAGACCTTCAGTCAGCTGCAGAGTCCACGAATTTTGCTTCCTGTTCCCACCCTTAGATTTAGCTCATGTTGGGATTTAAATGATTTTCAGTCTGAGTCCTGAGAAGCCTCGTGCTTTTCTTCTGCAATGATCTCTCTCCAAAAAGCAGACAAAATTTGGGGTCACAAGCTTGGGGTATGGGTCAAAGGGTCCCAGAGGGGGTTAAGACTTTAGTTTCCAGTAGTCAGGGACATCTTGGATGGCAGCTTCTGCAGCTAAAGAAAAGCCTGATTATTCTACAACACTGAAGCTAAGCAACCTCCCCCAGCGGGCACAAGTCTGCACACAGCCATTCCCCACACACGGAACAGAGGTGACAACTGATCCAGACACCATGCCACTGAGCGTTTGCGATACCACCAACTCAGATTCAGCCAGAGCTTACCCTTCTCTCCTCCGTCGACTAGAGGGGATTCTATGTCCACCCCACCACCTTGACGGCGAGTGGAATGGGCGCCTCTCATGTAAGGAAGCAGAGTGTATGGCCTTCTGACTCTGGCCCCAAAGTCACCCTCTCCTCTCAATGAATGTGGAAGATACACAAGATTCCTAGCAAGTGAGTCATTGATAGACCTGAAAAAAAGTTTTTAGCTACTAATGTTCCAATAGAAATGAAAGTATCCAGAGTCATGACAGTCTACAACAGACTGGTTTTTAATATACAGTAATCTGAAATGTGGACTGTTAGAAGACAAAAACCTTGCTTGTCACAGGATGGAAGCCAGGCACTCAGCGACGCACGCCTATGATTCCCCATAAAGACTGACATGATAAACATTTGATACCAGATTTTCAAGACAGACTCTGGGATACACGGAACAATGCAGGCAGAAGTCATGGAGGTCGCCTTCTGTCAAATCACCTCTGCTCCGACCTGAATCCACGCTGCCGGTTCACTGTTACTCCTGGGAGGGAGGAGCAGGGTCAGGACCTGTTGGTATGAACTGTTCTAGGACAGGCTTTGGCAGGTCAGTTCCTTCAAGCCCTGCTGTAGGAGACCAGAAATGAGAGAGGGACCACCTCCCAGGGCAGTGAGTGCCCCGGCCTGTGTTCATTTCAGGCCTGCTGGGTCTCACGGCCACTTGGGAAGCTTTGCTGAGGCTGAAAAGTGGTGAGCCCATGGCCAGGGAGGAGGAACCCCCTCAGATAGTCTCGCTCAAGAGTTTCTTATTTATAGCCTTTACCACAGACTGCCTCCATGAAACCCCCTTCACTCACACCTCCAGATGGACACATCTCGATTCTCAGCAGAGCACTTTTGGCATGAGACCTGGCATCAGAACAACTCTGGATCAAAGTCCACTCCTGCCCCCTGATCGAGGTTCAGGCCTTTAGGGGAACCTCAGCTTCCTTGTCTGGGCTGCTATGAGGACTGAGTAAGATCATATACGTGAGAAGCGCTAAGAATATAAGAGCCCAGGATACAGATCAACAAACAATCACAGTTGTGCTGTAATTTATCAATTGGTACTCAGTTTAACCAGGCCGGTTTAATGTCTTCCCTATCGCCCACTTTACAGGCGTCTAGTACATTGCATGTGTTATAGAAATACAGCTTGTTAATGTCAGCCTGGGGCTGGGAAGTCACCAATTACATTAAGTCAAGACCCACGGACCAGGTCTGTATACAGATGCCAATAACCTGTTAGTGGACTTTAAGTCTCTTATGAAGATCAACCTTTTACTGCTAAACAATTCCCAACGAAAAAAGGATTTGATATTTGAAAGACATTCAATTAGTGCCACGAAAGTTGTTTTCTGAAACAAAAGCCTGCTTTTGTAGTCAAAGAATAACTATTAACACCATTATATATGGTCATTGGTGAAAAGGCAAGAGTACAGTAATTCCACCCCCCATTTGTTCATATTTTCTTCTAGCCTTTTAAAATCCATGGTCTATGAACAATTTTAAGCTAGCGGAATTGTAATACACTAACTGTACATGCCATGTTCCCTTAGACTTCATGCATTACTGATTTTTAGTTTCTAATAAAGAAAATGGGTGCGATCCAGGAGAATTCGAACAAATACTGTAACCCATTTCACATGTACAAGACACAATGATGACTGCCTAATTTTCTTACTTTTTAGAAGTCCTGCCAAATAGTCTTACAATTACTGAGCACTTACAGATTTGGCAGAAGTGTTAAAACTTTGTAGAGCTGTTTACCTGTTACAAAAATTAGTGTTCAAAACCTGAAGAGAAAAATCTCAATCTTAGTGTTAATATTTATTGAACACAGGGCAGCACCCGTAGCTCAGTGGGTAGGGCACTGGTCACATACACAGGCTAGGGGCTTTGAACCCGGCCCAGGCCAGCTAAAAGACAATGACAACAACAATTAAAAAAAAAAAATAGCCGGACATAGTGGCAGGCTCCTGTAGTCCCAGCTACTTGGGAGGCTGAGGCAAGAGAATCGCTTAAGCCCAAGAGAATTTAAGGTTGCTGTGAGCTGTGATGCCACTGCACTCTACCGAGGGTGACAACTTGAGGCTCTTTCTCAAAAATATATGTTTACAGACTCTAGGCACTGTTCTAAATGTTCTACACAGATTTACTCCTTTACTCCTCACAACACTTCACAGATTAAGTAACTTTCCCACAGTCTATATACCTAGAACCACGAATCAGGAACCCATCATCGTTTTAGGAGTGAAAAGAATTTAATCAAATTCGCCCACTGCATCAGTACAATGTCAGATAATTCATAACACTGTACCCTTTGGTTATTTAAATTAGCCACCTAGCTCATTAGTAAAGTGAATCACCTGTGCCATGAGCTGATTCTAGATCTGCCCAATTTCGTGCACCTGATGTGCATTAAAGAAAAAAGCTTAAAAGGGTTTGTTTTAAAGACCAAAGCATTTAAGATTTTGTAAATTTTAGCAAGTGATTCAATGATGTGATGATTCCCTGAATTAACTGAACACTCATTCTTATAAAAGTTTAAAAATAAGACTGACACAATCACGCCTAACACTTTGCAGCATATCTGTTGGCGTTGGACATCTGCACACGAAAAAATAACCAGATACCCTTGGGTCATATTTTTCATACTTTTAATTAAAGTTGCACTTGAGAAACACTTCTATTTCCTACCCAGAGCTAACACACAACTATTTGAAATAAGTTCTTTTAAAGATAATGAAATGTTTCTGGCTGGCTGTCAAAATTACTATGCAACTGTTCCGTTAGCACTAAAAGCATACTAAAACTATTAATCCTTTAATCGTAATTATACTGCTGTGGTAAAAATATAACGCATATACAATACACACACAAATCAGATTCTTTATAATTTAAAATTGATCTATCATTTCCAGAAGGTTCCAAGCTGCCACCTTGCAATTTATCCACTAGCCTGCTGCTTGAGGAAGCTAGTTAAGTAAGATATGAATTTTTTTTAGTATTTACTGTGTTCAGTTCAGTCTAGGTGTTTTCCAAGGATTGTTGCAGTTTCATAAGAACCCTAGAGACCACTATTCTCCCCATTCACAAACCTAAGAAACGCTAAATACTCATCTGAGTCTGCCTGACAAAGCCCATACTTCAAATCACTCTTCCAAATTAGGGTTCAGAAAAATATACTTAAGTTTAACCTAGACAAGTTGTGAAAGTTAAACTGACATAAAACCCCCCTCCACAAAAGACCCCACCTAATAAAACTCCAACAGTAAGTGGCATTCTAACTTTTTTCCCCACTAGAGAGGGGTTTTTTACTTTTTACATAAAAAGACTGATTTTTGTATTAGCTAAAATCTCCAAGTATTTTTAATCACAAAGCCCTTTTACTCTCCGAGAACGTGGGGGGGGGGGGTTTCAAGTTCTAAGAAACCAGAACACAACCCCCCAAATTCAATTGTTAGACCGCTAAGTTTTTCAAAGATTGGAGGGTTCTACATTGGCTAAAAAGTTACAAAAACGTTGTTTTGAAACAGATTCGCATGTTGATATAGGTGTTTCTACACAAATACATGCTGTATGCCCTATCAGGCTTTGATGCCTAGATTACTAGGGTGTAAAAACAGCAAGAATAGGACTTCATTTTTTGTAAAGTCTAAAGATGTAGTTCAGTTTTTGGACTTAACTAGCACCAAAAAGCCCTGGTTTAACTATTAAGGAAGGCAAATGGACTGAACATTTCATGCGAAAGTCCTTTTCCTCAAGTCTCTAAAATGCTGGACCACTTGAAAATTCTGTGCACGAATAGCATGTTAGTTTACTGGACAGGGGGCTTGTAAATGCCCCCCAAAAGCCACCTAGCTCCCTAACCTGCAGTAAAATTCAGTCCCTCCTTCCAGACTGCCTGCCTTCCCGGCTCTGCTAGGCGAGGCCCGCGATCCTGCGGTCATTCACTCGGCGGAGCTGCGAGGCGCTGGCAGCGCTGCAGGCTGGTGACCAGCACTCCAGAAACGGCGCCAAGTCCGCTTTGAAAATCGAGGACGCGGACCCTGCCTCCGACAACATCCGAGGGGTTCGTTACAGACTGTCTATTCCGGCGAAGCTACGACCGCCCCAGGAAACGTAAACCGAGTCGGCAGAGACAGCAGGGGGAGAGGAAGGAACTGAGGTGAAGGAAGCGAGTCGCGTGCGGCCTGTGCTGCGCCCCCGGGCTCCGAGTCCCGGCCGTCCCCACCCGGGGCAGCCATTAACCGCGCCCGGGCCTCCCGCCCAGCCCGGGGTTTGGCTGCTCCCTTCTCCATCCCCTGGTTGGCTGGACCGCGCCCGGGCAGAATGACCGCAAGGTGAAGGCCCGGGCCGTTCCCTCTCTCGGCTCCCCAGGTGGCCGAAGTTTCCCTCCACCGCGGCGGTGCAGCAAGAGCCGCGGCTTCGCCCCAAGTTGAGCGGTCGAGGCCAAGTTTACAGGACACTGAGCGCAGGGCTAGGGGGTGACGGGGACGGGGCAGGGTCCTCCAATTAGCTGTAATTGATGCGCCCTCAAAGTAATAAAGACCTCTCCCTGACCACGGGGCAGTCACCAGGACGATACTTTAAGGGAAGAAACCTCGCAGGACGGGGTCTCCACCTCTCCTGTACCGTCTGCAAATACAGTCGGGGAGCCTCCGGGTCACCGCCGCGGGGGCCCCTGCGGCTTTCCCTTCTGGGTTCTCCCCTCTGCCACCCGCTATTTCTCCGCTAGACCCTAGAGGCTCCCGGGGTCGCTCTCCCGCCCATTAGCCTCAGGAAAGGAAAGGAGAAAGCCCCTCGGAAGAGGGGGCGCCCCCCGCCGCCAGTCCTCCACCGGAGCCTGGAGGCCCCGCCAGGAGGGGCTGGGGACGCCGGGGTCCCCCACCCACTCGGGACGCACGGTCACGGACGAGGAGACGGGCAGCCCTCCCGGCCCGACTTCCCGCGCCCTCGGGCCGCCGCCCGTCGAGGCGTCCCCAGCCCTCCCTCCACCCTCTCTCCTGCGCCCAAGCCCGGACCAGTCCCCGCCCTCCAGGACACTCTTCCCTCCTTCCTTCCTGCCTCCGTTCCCTCCCTTCGTCTCGCTTCCCAGCGCCCGGGAATCGCAGGCGGCCCCGGCCTCACTAGCCACCGCCCGGCGCCGCGTCCCTGGCCCCACGGGGACCCTGCTCACCCCCGGCGCCCGCAGCTCGGCGCTCACCCGCCGCCGGGGACTCGGTCTCCAAGGGCTCCTGGAGACGGCGCCGACCTCGCCTCCTCCTCCCGCGGCTGCGGCTGCGGCTGCGGCTCCGCCTTGCAGAGTGGGCGGGGCGGGCGGCCCGACGGGGGGGCGGGCGGCCCGACGGGCGGGCGGGCGGCGGCCGGGCACAGCGGCCTCTGCTCCCCGCCCGCCCCCGCAGAGCGCGCTCGGCCCGCGTCCCGGCCGGAGCCGGGAGGGGTCGGGCAGGAGAAGCGCTGAGGACGTCTGGCGGCGCCCCCTACCCAAACTCTCGCCGGGGGGCCGAGGATCAGAGGTCAAGGCTCCGGGCGCCACCGTTCCTCCCCGCGAGTCCTAGCGTGTGAGCGCCGTGCTGGCTCCTGCGCCCCGTCCCCGGGGCCTCTGAGACCAGGGCTGCCAAACCCTACACAAGTTCGGCTCCGCTCCAGCAGTTTCTGAGGAAAACAGTCACAGAAACGTTTAAAGGGCCCTGAGGCCACCGAGAGACGAAATTTCCCAGAAAGGGCAGGTTCAACTGTGGACGGCTGGGTTTGGAGCACTTTCGCCCACCGGCGCTCCCCCTTCTCCCCACCCCACCTGGCAGGGTCCTGTTCGTGGGAAGTACTTGGATTTGGTTGGGCTTTCTGGATGGATTCAGAATCATACTATCCATACAGTTCACTATGTTGTTGAACACCTGCTGTGTGGACAGTGAAAGGGACATGAGTGTTAGACTGGGAGTTTACCCTCAAAAAGCCTAACGTCCAGAAAGCAAAGAAGATGGGAGCACAGAAATCTTACCATTCAGCTGGAGACTTCTCCACTACCCCTGGGTAGGTGCTTTCTTGTTCAACAGGGTGGAGATAAAAGACAAGGTGAGGCCAAAGTAGGTCACTTAGAACCAGTGTGGGCAGAATTCATACCTGAAATGGAATCTGTAGTGCCAGAGTTTGAGGCTGTGAAGGTTCACACGGGATGGATTCAAACAGACCCGTGGGGAGCCCTTCAGGCAGCTTGCAGGGGACAGGTGAGCAAGCATCGAAGCTTCCCCCCAGGCAGAAAGCCTTAAGTAGTGGCCAGAACAACAGTGGCTGTGAATCAAGCCCTATAACCATTACTTAAGAAAGCACGGACACCTGCCTGACTAATCACCATTACTCAAAATAATCTGGCTCCTCGTGGCCTTCAGGCGAGAAAGCCTGATTGTCTCATCGTCCCCGCAGTCTACAACCCTTCTGGAGGGACGCCTCTGTACCGAGTTTCACCAGCTGAGAAGTGGGCCCCAGGGACGCGCTGGGAACTGCAGCGAGGGCGGAGTCTTCCCTCTTGTTTTCCTCCTGACCTCCACTCAAGTATCCGGCCTGGGAGGATCATTTGTACAGAGGGCAGCAGGGGCGTGGCAGATAGAGGAAGTGGCTGGTTCCCAGAGTGTGGTCTTAGCAACCTGTGGATCTTGGTGGTGGTTGGGTTGCCAGTTACAGCCTACCAAAGAAGCCCTTTATTTCCTAATCTGTACAGCATTAGGAAATGCTCGCCTTATTCCCAGATACTAACAGTTCAAAGTATATACCCTAAACAGGACAGCCTGTAGCCTGTAGAGACTGTGGGAGTCACACACTGGGGTTTGTATCTTCTGGACATCACCTTCTGTAGCCATGCTACTAATAATTTCCACTCCTGGGTACTTTATAGTTTAGTATGAGCCCTCATGGACTTAATTTTATTCTTGTCTTGTTATGCAAAAACCTGGGAGCAGAATCACTAAGAACTTAAGAGGCTTGTTGAAGGTGCTCTAGTTTGGTGCTATTCAAAGAGTGGTCTGTAGTGACATGACAGTGACAGTGTGCACACCATGACTTATCTGCTATGGGATGGACATAGAAATTGAAAATGAACATATAGAAACTTTTATAGTAGTTTGACAGTAATTTTATGCTTGTTAAATTTAAATCATTAAAAATGTAGCCTTGGATTCTATTTTTCTCCTTAACTGTTTTGTATATACCATGTTGTGCAAAGCATCAGCCTGCAACAGATTGAAAACAGAATATCACAGATAGTTGAAGAAGCACTGTGAGTTAGTAGCAAGGCAGGAATTATAATAGCTAACACTGAGCCAGCACTTCCTGCATGGCAGATGTTACCTTTTTAAGTGTTTTACATATATTCCATCTTTCAACCCTACAAGGCAGACATGGGAAGTTTAAGTCACACAATGTGGAAGTGGCAGAGCCAGGATTGAAACTCAAGGCACCTGGCCTCACACGCTTTGTGCTTTTGCCCAACACCCTGGATTCACTGTCATTTCTAACTCTGCTGGTGTTTACTAAACTTCAGTGTTTACATTTCTATCTTAACATCACTGTACCTCCTATTTTTAATTAATATTTTTGATGGACTCACTTTTGTTTTTTCATACATACCTTACCCTTGCAATTATGAAATCCTGGATTTCATAAGCAAGCTCCAGTGTCTTGCCCTAGTCCATGTTAGAGCCCGTGCCCACTTCAGCAATTGCTGTCAGTGCCCGGCAGTATCTTTCGCAGTGCTAGGCTTGCTGGTTCCAGGTGAGTGCGCAGCCTGCCTGCCCACACCTGCTGCTTGTCAGAGCACCCCCTTCTGCAGGATTTGCTTTGCTCCTGCACAGGACAGCTGTAAGTGCCTGGGAATTAATGTCCTCCCCCACTCCACCCTCCCACCACACACACACACACACGCCTTGTCTTTAACCAACATGATGGTATGAATACTCCAGCTCCTTTGCCCGTGCTGTGCGGCCTCCTGGGTGGGTCTGCAGGGCTTTCTGTGCGGTTAGGCCAAAGACCCCTCTTTCCTGTGGAACTTTGCTCACTACCACATCCTTACTTGCCCTTCCTTTTCAGGTTTTGCTATCTATTCCCCTACCAGTTTTTCCTGGAAATACAACCTAATCAGGACCTGCTACATGACTTGTGGGGCCCCGTAAAGGATGAAATATGCTCATAAATTATTAAGGATTTCCAGATGGTAACAGTTGAGTATTGAACCCAGTACAGGGCATTATGTTACGGCACAGGTCTGTAACTCTGGACATAACAGCGAAGCTGCCCTGGATTCTAATAACTCGTTTTCATTTGAATCCTTATCAGGGTATGTTTCTGGGGAATCCCAAGATAAAATAACTATATTAAAGTAAAAAGCCTGTACAGGTACTCCCAAAGTCATCTGTGTAACACACTGGTGGTGAGCACCCCGCATTTTTTTTTTTTTTTTTTTGCAGTTTATTGGCCGGGGCTGGGTTTGAGCCCACCACCTCCAGCATATGGGGCTGGCTCCCTACTCCTTCAAGCCACAGGCACCGCCCAGAGCACCCCACATCTTAGAAGGTCTACCTTGCAGGCAGATGAGTTCGGCCACAGAAAAAGGTACAGAAATTGAGAACAGTTTAAGTTAATGAGATAATAGGTCAAGAAACCTGGATGTTAGTGCTAATTCTGACACTGAGTGATACCCACAAAGTATGAATTTGGGTGGTGTCTTAGATTGAATTTGTGGGAACATACCTTGGGGGAAGGTTTGTTGGATGAGTAGTTAACAGATACTAGGAAGTGAGGTGGACAAGATTGAGCAAAAGGAGAAATGCTTCTCAGTGTGAACACAGCTGAGGCCTGGGCTGGGTTTGCAGCACAGTGGGGGTCTGAAGCACAGGGTGGGGCTGAAGCTGGGTGGCTCTTCAGAGTTGGTGCAGATTGAACCCAGGGTGCTGGGGAGAAGTGTAACCCACCTGGGCTCACGGGCAGTCATCATGTGAATGTACTGCCCAATCCAGGAGGACCAACCTTGGTCTTCCCTGCACTAAGGGGGCAATTTCTGGCTGTTCTTTACCTTCCTGATTACATGGACCTAACTAATTTCCTAGTTTGTTCTTTCTCCAGCCTTCTTTTGAACTCTTTTTTCCTTATCTTTTTATATCCTTATGTTTCTCCCTCCCTCAATGGCATTTAAAGCAAATAAATCAGTTGCCTATGAAGAATGTCAGGAGACTGGAGTGAAATTTTATGCCTTATGAGATGAGGTCTTTGGGATGAAGTCCTGGCTTTGCCACTGACAGGCAAATTTGGGACAATGACAACCTCACCGTGTCTCTGCTCATCTGTAAAAGCTCCTAAGAAAATGGTCTCCTAAGTTCCAATTCTATGGAAATTAAATGGTGTAGAAGGGCTGGACTTCTTGGCTATAGACTTCCTCATGAAGCAAAAAAAGAGAAATGGTTTTATAAAACAGGACAGTTGATTTTTAAATCAATTGCAATTCACATGTCAATCTACTGTGAACTTCTGTGCAATATTCAGTAACAATGCCCTAAGTAAAACATCAGTCAGAAAGATGGTGAAGAAATATGAAAAAAAAATGAGGCCAATCGGTCAGTCTTCTGGGTGACCAGGTCTCTATAGGTTGGAGAACAATTTTTATGGAATATCAGCCTTGCTCCTGATGTATTTTATTTGTCCTATTGCACATGGCCGCACTTTTTGTCTCAACCTGCCCTAGAAGTTATGGAGATCGCCCTCCTTTTGAGTAGTTACCTGGGTAAGTGTTTTACAAACTGGTTTTTCTGCTCAGTCAGAGGCAGCCATATTCCCAGGTAGAAGTTAGGTCAGGGAAAAGCACCCACAGTCTTGGAAATCCCCTAAGAACCTGTTGAAACGTGCATTGCCACTGGCAGGGGCTATGACCCAAACCGTGGCTATGGATCAGAAGGCATTCGATGTAGCCCCATGCTCACGTGGATGGCGGCCTTCAGAGGCTGGGGGGAGTGGCCCTAAAGGGAGGCATTAACACGAGTTAGTTGATTACTAAGTCTAGATGAGCTTTCTGGCTCTGGAGAGCGGAAGTCTTCAGATACTGTAGTCTAAAGGTCAAATATATGAGTTGGTAAATTTCCTATCATTGTAGGCATTCGTATTCAACCAGGGACCAAGAAGGAGGTGTAGAGGACGTCAGGGAAGCAACCCAAATATCCATCAGAGGAGATACAGTACCTCCTTCTAAAGTACCGTTGAAAAAAGATACACAGCTAAATATAATCACATAAAAAGATGCCTTAAATGTATTTTTAAGCATAGAAAGCAATTATGGACCTGCATAATATTTCTCATTCATGTCTAAAAAGAACATACCTACACATGAATCTTTTTATGAGTGAATTAATGATGCCTGGCAAAATACTATCGTTGATTTTCTCAGGGTGGTGGGATTTCAGGTAGCCTACATTTTTTTTATAGGGCATGAATTCTTTTATAATGAATGTGTGGCTTCTCTATGAATCGTGTCTTTTTAAAATGTTGAAAATGTATCATTTTCAAAAGAAAGGCATTGTTTAGAATAGGAGTTGATTAACTATGGTCAGAGGTCACCTGTTTTTGTAAGTAAAGTTTTATTGGAACACTACCACACCCTCTCATTTCCCTATCGTCCATGGCCACTTTTGCTTTAAAATGGTAGAGCTGAATAGCTACAACTGAGCCTAAAATATTTATCTGCCCCTTTAGGGGAAAGTGTGGCATCCCCTAGTGTAAACAACTGGACTAGAAGACTTTATCAGTGAGGCAAATTGCAACCTAGATTTTAGCAGTTTTTCAGATTTCAGTGGACCTGAATTTCCATTTTAAAAACTGGTTTCTGTATTTTAAATTACCTCCCGGGTCTGAGTAGTAATTATAATAATGGAGCAAAATGACAGTACTAGTATTTGTGTACTTAAGGTCTATGGTGTTTTCCTCCTCCTTCCTGCTTCTCTTTCTCTTCCTTATTCTTTTTATTTTTTTATTTTTATTTTTTGCAGTTTTTGGCCGGGGCTGGATTTGAACCCACCACTTCCTGTATATGGGGCCAGCGCCATAATCCTTTGAGCCACAGGCACCGCCCTCTCTTCCTTATTCTTTTCCTCTACCTGCTCCTCCCCTCTCCTCCTTTCTTCCTGGGGCCGGGGTGGGGGGGTGAGGGGAGCAGTGGGGGGAGCGGGGAAGATTGAGGTTTCACTCTGCTCTCCAAGATGGAATGCTGGAAGAAATTCCCAAGGCACTCAAGTGTCCCAGGGAGGGAAAACACTAGAGAAGGTGAAGGAGTGGGCTGAGGAGGAGAGGAGGGTGCCCAGCTCCAGAGGAAGGGCTGGGGCCTGGATGGGTCAGATCACTCCCTTTTTCCCATTCCTCCCCCACCCCTTCCCCATCACAATCCCTCCAGCCTCCAGCTACACAAAGGTCAGGAGTCTTTCTCCTTCAGAGTCCCTGGTACCTAGCGTCAGAACTCCCACCTGCCAAGACCTCATGAGCTAAGGTAACAAATGGCAGTCTGAGAAATGCCAAGCCCTTGCTCATTTCCAGAACTCAGCCAGAAAAGCCGGACATTGGCCCTATGTGGCATGTACTCAGATGCTAAGTAATTGAATGGTTCCTCAGAAACATCCTCCTAGCCAGACACTCACCCAAGACCTTCCCTGAGGAAAACATAGACCCCTGCGGGGTCAGAAAAGGAAGCGCCAGAGAGAGGATGATTCAATTACAGGCTCATCTGTAGCCTACGCTATTGGATTTTGACTCATACACGGTCAACTGTGCAGACCTGTGAGCTAAGATGGGAATGGAAAGTATTTACTCTGGCACCCTGATAACAGACCTGATAATTTCATTTAGCTTTGGATGCTGGAGAGAATGCAACATATCAAGCTTTAATCGCCTATGGCTCCAATATGCATGGTTCCTGAAATATCTAAATATTTTTTCAGAGTAAGGGGAATTTCAGAAAATGTGATTAAAATGCTATTTTCTTTTAGTATTACAGTATTACATGATATTTTAGAGTACTAAAATCCTAGCATTACTATTGATATTATTCAGCTATCTTAGTATTTTTTTAAAATAAAAATATGGACCATTTCTGTCTTGGGACTACCTTAACAATTATATCTAGTACGTATCACATTAAAATCTTGAAAGTGATAAAGTACCATTGATTTAAAAAGTATTCTGACCACATTCTTGTCCTGTTTAAACCCTTTTGGGATGTCTTTTTTCCCCTATTTCCTGGGTTATGAGGAGTTGAATATCTTTCCTTATATTTATTAGTCATCTATGGCCCAGTACTGATTTGGGCATGGATCTGCTTCCAGACGTCTCTGATGGATTGTGCCGGATATTTTCGTATTCCTATAAATAACTTTGAGCTTTGTTCTGGAATATAGTTAAGCTACTTGGAAACAGATTTATCCTTTTAGGTCTTGCTTTTAAGATTTGTTTAGCAGGAGAGGCGCAGTTATCACTCTAGGACTAATTTTTCCTCTGTTGCAGCAGGACTTGTCCATCTGCCCAGTGCTCCATAAGTCTTGAGATTTTTCCAGTCTGGTTGGTAGGAAGAGGGGAGAGGCACTATTCCTGGCCCTGTGGGACTTCGGCGCTATCACCTCTAAGCCTTGCCCCTGGTTGCTCCCCAGCCTTGGGTTGCTGCTGAATTCATCGTCCTGCCTCATGCTTATGGAGGACCCTCCGCTGGTCTCTGGGCTCCCTTCCTGGACAGCTGTCTTCTCTCTGCTTTTCTGTCCTGTGAGTTTCAGTTGTCCTCATCTGTCCGTCTGCACCCCTCATCTCCGGTGAATTTCCCCTCTCTGCTGTCACCTGGAACTCTTCAAGGGCATGTTCTGGACGAGTTTTTCTTCTATCTCTGGAATCACTGTCCTTCGTCATCTGAGGTACAGTATTTTACAAACTGGCATTTCATATCTTTTCCTGTTATTTTGGGTTGCTTCAGCTGGGCAGGGGAAACTAGCTTCTTTACTCCACCTTAATTAAAGGCAGAACTCTCCCCCTCGCCATCCCTCTAAACATGCGTTATTTTTCTTTTCCACCTATTGTTAGCTAATACCGTCTCTCTCCCTATCAGTTGTAAGCTCTAACACAGGTGCTGTGTCTCTTTTGATGACTGTTGTCTCCTCAGCACCTGTAACATTGCTGGACACATAGCAGTGTCCTCAGTGCATGAATGAACAAAAGCTCGATCAGGGCCAGATTGTGGGAACCTTGAATACCAAGCAAGAAAACTGAATCGATTTTGCTGAGAAGAGAGGCTCCCAATCCGACTCCAGAAGGACATGGCCACGCTCTGTTCGTCTGTACCGTGAGGACCCTAAGGGCTGCAGTGCTGGTGACTTGACTCAAGGTACTTTGTGAATCTGTCAAAGCTCTTGGCAGATGAGGTCACATTTTTGGAATCTGCTTGGAATTCAGGAACCTGGCAGTAATTATGGATCATGCTTTTGACCCTGCCTCTTAATCTGATTGGCTTGGAGCTCTTGACACATATTACTTATGTGTCATTAGGGAGTTGCCACCCTGACCTCTTTTCTTAGACTGGTAGCATGGGGACCAGTGTTCATCTTCCAGGTCCATAATAGCATGCCCGCTCCTCCTTCCTCAAGGAGAAAGGATGGAGAACTTTCTCACCAGCACCCTTAACTTATTTGGCATCCTTTTACCCTCTTCCTGCCTCCGTTTCCCTTCTTGTTCATAGGCAATTCTATTGTGCATCTAATTTTGACACGTCTCTTTTTCTCTGTATATGTCTTTATAAAATAGTAAAAATGTGTTAGTGTTATATTAATGGCACTATATACTCTTTTTATATATGAATAATAGTTATGAATTCTTAACTATTCTTAACTTATTCACGATACTTATGAATTCTTAGATGTCATGATGTTTCATACTTTTCTCCAAAAATGCATCATCTGTTACAAATCTCCTCTCTAGAATGTGTGTATATGCATTCTAATGGGGTCTATTTTTATTGGCAGTTGTTTTGACTTCTTGGCATTTTAAAAAAGAACCTTTATGTTCTGACTGCTTCCTTTTCACCAATAACCCCACATACATACTTTGGTTATTTAATAGTAAATATTGTGGTTATATAGACACAGGGTCTTTTATCTCTTTTAAAGTATTGATTATTTTTGGAGGTTTTCTTTCTGGTTCTTTTCATTGTCTTTGTTGTTTCTTTTGAATTTCTTTTCTATTTTCTAAAAAACTTCTTATTTTTTGTGCCTTTCTTAGCAGCTTCCCTCACGTGTGCTGGTGCCGGTGTGGTTCTGCCGGACCAGAGCGTGCGTGCACGCGCTTGTGGGGCTTTCTCAGCAGGGCCACTGGTAAGACTATGGGGACGTGGCTGTTTTGTTGGTGGAACTCTGACTTCTCTTGGGCTAATCAAATACCCCCCCAAGCGGGATCAGATACCACACTTGCGGATAGGGAAGAATCTAAACCTGGTCACCCCCATTCCAGGAGCCCGGGAGCCTCTCTGTGGTCTTTAGTCTAGATTTTCCTTAATCTCCTTTTTCAGAATGGTACTTGGCGTTCTACTGTGGCTGTGGCCAAGGATCAATCACTCATTTATCCAATAGATACTGACTGAGCGTCGCTGTAGTACTCTGTGCCAGGCATCAGTGTTTGAGGACCCTCCAGCCGTCAGAACAGATGACAATTCCTGCCCTCCGGAGACCATCTTCTCCGGGAATCCGCTGCCCACCTGTGTTCCAGGGCCCTAGACGGACTCGAGTCCGTCCTCCTGTGGGGGTCGGTGTTGGTCTCCCCCAGCCTCCTGTGAAAGTTGATCCAGCATGGGAGCTCTTTGTCGTGGGTAGCTCCCCAGGACACAGGTTAATGCCCTTCTGCATCCAGGCACAGAGTTGTGTGCTTGACAGGTAAGAATGGGGGCAGGCCAGATGCGGGTAGTATCAGGTTCTGATTTTCTGCTGGTCGCAGCTTTGTGAGGTTGCACTGCCTGAATTAAAATGACGGCCCAGATGGCACCTGCCTGCTGGTGTTTAGGGGCCCCCTTATCATGCCTCATTTTCTTCCTCTCTCTCTCACAGCCTTGCTTTCTCTTTGTTCTTAGAACAAGGCTTATTTAACATTATTCTCCTTCTAATCACATCTTTCTTTTCTCTTCCGTCTATTATTTTTTATTTATTTTTTTGAGACAGAGCCTCAATCTGTTACCCTGGGTAGAGTGCTGTGGCATCGCAGCTCACAGCAACCTCCAACTCCTGGGCTCGAGTGATTCTCCTGCCTCAGCCTCCCAAGTAGCTGGGACTACAGGCGCCCGCCACAATGCCTGGGTATTTTTTGGTTGTAGTTGTTTTAGCTGCCCCGGGCTGGATTCAAAACCCCCAGTTCTGTTGTATGCGGCTGGCATCTTAGCCACTTGAGCCTCTTTTCTGTCTGTTATTGACCTGCATGTTTTCTCTGTTTTGATACCCATGAAGACAGAGTATTTTGGACTAAATTCCTAGTCATTGCACATATACAGGGTGGCAATAAATGGCCATATGGCCCCACTGCGTGTGTACATATACATATACACAAATATATATGTGAGTGAAATGATTTATAAAATAACTTTATTGTTTTTTTCAATAAAGTTAAAGAGTTGTTCCCAGCTACTCGGGAGGCTGAGGCAGGAGAATCGCCTAAGCCCAGGAGTTGGAGGTTGCTGTGAGCTGTGATTCCACAGCACTCCTCCGAGGGTGATAAAGTAAGACTCTGTCTTTAAAAAAAAAAAAAAAAAAAAGTTAAAGAGTTGAAGGAAATAACAGGAATACCGGCAGCCAATATGAAGGAGTTACTGTGAGTTACATGAAGGCACTGTCCTAAGAGCTTTAAACAGGTTATCTTATGAAATCTCTACTGCCCTCCATGACATAGGTATCATTTCAATTCTATGGAGGAAATACCAGCTCTTGCCAGTTTATTTTATAAATGCAAGACTAACAGAGAATAAAAATTTGCCTAAATCCTTACAGCAAATGAGTGAAGTTATAAAATAATTCATGAAAGGACTGTGATTTATTTATTATCAGGATCTTATATATCCCTTGTTGGGAGTGGTCCCAAATCTGTAAGGCTGCCTGCTGAGGGAGCTTATATCTAAGGATCAATAGCCAGTTAGAAAACAAAGAACCAGGGGTGGTGCCTGTGGCTCAAAGGAGTAGGGCGCTGGCCCCATATACCAGAGGTGGCAGGTTCAAACCCGGCCCTGGCCAAAAAGTGCAAAAAAAAGAAAGAACCAGATTTGTTTGGTGGAATAGCAGTGAGGAGGGTCAGGCTGGCTGTGCTGGGGGTGGCCTGGAAGCCAGCAAGGAGTGGAGACCCGCTCGTTCACTGGCCTAACCAGCTGTGCAGTGGAGAGGCTGGCTTGCCTCACTCACACTGTTACAGACCAGAAGTCTGGGCAGAGAGCATAGCATCACTGGGCCTACCTCGTACAGGCAGCTTGTGCCCAGGGTAGGAGCCCCACGGGGGTACAGGATGGGGAGACGGGTCCGCTGTATGTGGGCACATGAAGGAGGAGAAGCCACAGCTCACAGACCAGGCAGCCGTCACGAAGTGCCCAGATCAGTCAGCCTCCAACCAATTTCGAAGGGCCTCAAGATGTGCGGGTGGGAGTGATCTCTATCTTGGAAGCTGGTGGAAGCGTTCTTTTTTCTGTGGGTTGTGGTGGAAACATAAAAAGAAAACATAGATTCCTTCCTATCATTTCCATTGAGTGGAGAAAAAAATGCAGACACTAGTTCTGTATTCTGAATTCAAACAAGTTTTTTACACAATAATACACATAGTGCATTATATTTATATATATGATGCACTGTGACATCTTTTCTTTTGTATCTTTTAAATCAATGTGAGTTGCAAGCCACTCGGTGGATTTCTTGACCCACTAGCAGGTTGAGACCATCAACTTGGAAAACTTTGACCTGGGACTTCCCTTAACACAGTTTTGAAGGAAATGACTACTCTTGTTTGTAAAACATTTTGTAGCCCTTTGCTTACACATAGAGCAAAAATTGGGGCTTGCACTGGACAGGAGTGGTTGAGACGAAGACAAGAAGTTTAGTAAAATTGCAAAAGATGATAAAGTTCAAAAGATGTTCTCTTTGGGTAAAGAGATTATTCTGAAGTTTTCTTGGCAGTGGGTGGGGTGTGGGGGGACATGTGGTCTGCAGGCCCTGCCTAAGAGGCAGCATTAGGGAAGGACGAGGACTCTCTGAGGAGAGAGGGCACAGGGGACAATTTGGTCTGAGCCAGAATGGGCCCAGTACATGTGTGTCCAACAGGGAGGACTCGGGAGGTCTTGACTGTGACTGGGGCATGATCTGGGGATACTGGAAGTGGTAGTTTAGTATCTTTCTCTGGGCTCTGAGTGTATTCACAACTGTACCATAATGACGTCAGTCTTTAATGAGGCTGGTTAACCTCTGCAATGCAGCATCAGACCAGCCACTTAGGGAAGGAAAGGAAAAGCTGTGTCCATACGTGAGGCACTGTTGGAGAGGATGTGGAGAGGATTTGAGTGATAGAAGTGCTTAGGTAAGAGGAAAAGATAGTCCATCAATTCCCTCTCATGGATCAGTATGAAGGATTTCTGCAGGAAGCATAAATAACTTAAGTTCCTTGGTACAACAAAGAGCACCAGAGGGTGGGAAATAAATTCCATAAAACCTCTGGAGCCTGCCCCTGCAGCAAGATTTCTGGGGAGGCTCAGCCCTTGTGTGGAAGATGAGTCTCCACAATTGGCGCCCCTAAGGTGGGCCGATGCACAGGGGCCTCTTTAGATCTTTTTAATTCAAATTTTTATTGAGATTAGAAATGTATTCCTACAGTACACAGTTGTAATACATAATACAGAAAGGTCGCCTGCATTCTTTTCCTGGTTTCACCCAATGGCACTGTTTTGCAAAACTAGTATAATGTCATGACAAGGATATTGACGTTGACAGAGTCAAGACATGGAACGTTCACATTACCACAAGCATTCCCAGCCATCCTCTGTGATCACACTCCCCTCTGCAAATCTCCTCTCCAGTTCTATGTTTTTCATTTTAAAAGTTGTTATATAAATGGAGTGATCCATTGTGTAACTTTTTTTTTTTTTTTTTTGAGATAGTGTCAAGCTGTCGCCCTGGGTAGGTTGAGGTGTACGTTAGAGACAGAATCAATAGGAAATGGCCAGGGACTGTATGGGCTGAGGGAGAGGAAGACAGAGGTGCCTGGAATCACTTAGACTTTACCAAGATGGTGAAACAAGAGGAGACCTTGACTTGCATGGCACAGGGCACAGGCAGTGGACAATAATCATTTAATTTTTAGATAAATGTGAATTCGGAAGCCTGATGTGTGTCTACAAAAAGAGTAAGCCCCATTTAATCGTATAGTACAAACAAGAGTCTTCCAACTGCAGATGAAATAGTTCAGGATAAAAGACAAACTCAAGTTCCAAATATATCACCCTTCCCTTGTTTTAAAATTTGTTCATGTATATTTTTTTCAAAATGTCTCCGGGTGTCCACCAGGTGGCAACATTTCTTTTAAAAAGCCCAGATTGAGAAGCCCTACCTTCCAGCTACGTCCAGAGACTCTAGAGGGGCGGCAGCCAGAGCCTGGCCCAAATGTGCGGTGGTGCAGCCCCTCCCACAGGGTTCTCCCAGTCATGGGCAAGAGCATCTCAGCCCCAGCAGCACGTGCAAGGCATCTGGTAAACTATCATGTCCCTGTAAGGAATGACCAGGCCCCAGAACTCTGAATTGGGCGCAGTATTTTTTCTGTGTTCTTCCTGGCCACCTCCACAGTCTGACATGGATAAATGTACATTAGATGCGGAGGCAGCAGGAGTGCCCACATTGCTTTCTCTAATACAGGAAAAAACGTATTGGTGTAACGATGGTGGGGACCTGGGGGACGGTGGCGAAGTCTGAGAAGTGGCCAGATTTGCCCTTCTGAGGTTTGTGGAAGGATGGAGCTGCCATTTCCTCAAGTGAGGAGGCTGGTGGGGCAGGCTTGGCAGAAGGAAGAGGAGGGGTGGGTGCAGACACAGCAGAGCGTGGGGCCGGCATCGGATACGTGTCACCAGGGCTCAGAGCAGGTGTTCTGGTGGAGTGACCTATTGGGCTGTCTTCAGTATACGGATCCACTTAAACCTGAGGTTGGATGGACCCACCAAGGGAAAGAGGGTACAATAGAGGTCTGCACACTGGACAGAGCCATCCGGCACTTCAAGGCTGCACAGCTGAAAGGCCCACCAAAGAGAAGGAACGGCTCTGGAAGGAGGAGGAGAATCATGAGGATGTGATTTCCTCCGAGCCAAGTGAAGAGGCATCGTGGAGGGGGAGTGATCCACTGAGGCAGCGCTGCTGAGGGCTGCGTGAACCGTGAATGAAAAGGGGCAGGTTCAGCGCAGCATCTGCGTGGTCTGCCTCCTGGGCGGCCCGCCCTCCTCACAGAGCCCAGGTTTCCTTTGGCTTTTTCCGAGACACCTGCGTCCCTTGCTGGACAGTGGCCTCTGTCAGAATATGGACCAGGGCTCTTTAGGGCATGATGCCTGGCACATATTAAAAGTTGTGGAATTTACTTTTTTTTGGCTCTTGTTTCTCATCTTCCTAATCCAATCCCAGACCACTCTGGGGACGCACCTCTGCCCTGCTGTGTGCGGTCTTGGTGGGATGGCAGATGCAGTGTCTGAGGGGACAGATGCCACCGAGGCCCCCACGGCAGGGGTACCTCCATCCATCAGTGGCTCCTGCATTACCCAAGGATAAGAGGACAGGTCAGTCCTAGCATTTCTGCCTTGGCCAGGGCCCTACGGCTGCCAGGCTATTGCCATGGTTACCGTTCCTCCCATCACTAAGCCTGCTCCTGCAGCCTGTTTCTGTGAGCTCCCATATCCTTCCAGTAAATCCCCTTTTGCTTAAGTTAACCAGAGCCTGTCCCTGTTCCTTTCAATTTAAGAAAACGCCAACACTTAACCATTCGATACAGGTTTGTTGAATGAATGAAACGTTACGGTTTTCATTTCACAGAAGGAAAGTCTGAAGGAAGGAAGGAGGAAGTCCAGAGAGGCTGAGCCACGTGTCTTTCGTATTTCATCAGTTCTTTGATGCAAGCTTTTCCCATCCTCAAAGCTCTGAGATCAGGATGCCTTTTACTCTTGATGGTATCTCATGGTTAATTGGCAGTATTTGGGGGGCTTTAGTGATGTATAAAATAATGACATCTGACATTAATTTATTTATATTCCATGAAATATTGTAAGTATTGGAGTCAAAATTTGAACAGATCTCAAAAGTCTTTACCACTTTGCTTTCCAAGGAGTTTACTATCTAGTTGGAGAAAAAAATAGGCCCCTCTTCAATTCAGTGTGGGGTTGCACATGAGCTGAATGGAGGCCCCTAAGCAAGGCTGCTGGCGTCAGGGCTCTGAAGGGCTGGGAGCTCCTGGGGGCTTTTACACTGATCCGGGGAGATAAGAAGGGTGTGAAGGATGGGAGGTGGGAAGAGAGGAGAGGGGGAGGACCATGTTCCAGACCAGGGCAGCCTCTGAGGCTCCATGAAGAGGAAGTCTCCCCCTACCCTTCTCCTCATGGTAAGTGACCCAGTTCTCCCCATCTTTCTACTCACAGTTGTTTTCTGCTGCAACTTTTTCTAGCAAATTCCCCTCCCCAGGTCCTCTCGCTGCCTCCCAGTCACTTCAGCTCTTGTCTTGTGTGTGGTAGACAGAATTCCCTCTGGGGGCCATGGACAATGGGGAGGTGTTCCAGGGGAGGACTGGCAGTGAGTGTGGGGGCAGATGCGATGCAGATGTGTGGGGAGGAGAGAGTGGTGGAGTCCGATGGGAGGGTGGATGCCGGAGAGAGGTTCATTCATTCACCCGACATGCTTATCAAGGGCATCTTCAAGGCCCTTCAGGGGCTGACGTTCTAATAAGGCAGATAAACCATAAACACATAAACAAACGTTTAAATAGATATGCATACATACTATGGCAAACATGTCAGATGGTGTAAGGACAATGAAGCAGCGTGTTGGAAGGGGTAGGGAACAGAGAGTTTTAGGAGGGGAGCTGCTGGTTAAACAGAATGGCGGGAAAGCCTCCTGTGCTGAGGTAACACGCCCACGGGAATCGGAGAGAAGCTGGGGACAGAGTCTTCAGTATCTTTAGGTGAAAAGTGTTCCAGGATGAGGGCACAGTGGATGCAGGGGTCTGGAGGGAGGATCACGTGGCATATTTAGGGAACAGGACTTCTGCAGCAGAGTGGGCAGAGGAAGGCTGGGCCAGAGCACGCAGACCTTGTCAGTGCTGTATAGATTTTGGACTTATTCCAAGAAGATGGAAAAGCCTCAGAGAGATCTGAGGAAAGGAAAGGGAATGAGAGGGAGACAGGCCCTGATCCTGGAGGAGCTAGAATGCTGCCACAAATAGTGTGAATGTGATTCTGTAATGACCCTGGAATTTTCATTTCTGAATCATTTAAGCTGAACAGGAAATCTATTCTAATGACAATATATATGTGTGTATATACATATATATATATTTGCGAATTCAGAGAGGCCGCCACTTAGAACAGATGTGACGAAGTGATAGTTTGTTTTGACAGAAATAGGCCGCGGAAGGTCACGCCCCTCCACTCTGCCTTTGGTTGTCAAGGAGACACCTCTAGAAATCTCTGCTTTTGTATCTAAATGTCACTGTGCAGCACTTACATTTTCCATGTTCTCCTTTTATTATGCTATTGTAAAGATGACTGTGTAGTTTTGCTCATCCCCGATGAGTCACTCGTTACCAATGACTTCTGATATTTTGCTTGTCTGTCTCCCAGAGGAGGCTGCTCCAGAAAGGTCCTGAGTGTCCCACTGGCTGAGAGGGGCTGGTTAGCTCTGAGGAACTGATGGCCAGGGGTAACTCGACGGGTCCAGCTACAGAAAACTATCAGAGGGGGTGGTTTTCAGCACAGTGCATTCTCTCAACTGCTGAGCAGAGAGATGGTCATGGGTGGGTGTTGCTGCATTCATTTCACAGAGAGAGAAATTTGAGACTCAGGGGTGAGGAGACTGAACCAGGTGGCTGGGAGTCCTGGACCCGATATCTTCTAGATTTTGCTGTGCTTTCTACAACACGGTACTTTTCAAAGATGCAAACCAGAAGTGATTGATTAAGTAGCTCACTCACTGATCCACTCAGCAGGTCTTTATACCGAGTGCCCCCTGTGGGTAGGCACTGTTGGAGGCTCTGCAACACCGAGGGGTGTAAGACGAGCCCCTCTCCCACCCAGGCATCCCTTCCTCTGGACTGTCCTCTGGTTGTACATGCAGAATCATCACTGACCGTAGTTGCTCCTTCAGATGAAAATCTGCTGTCCCCGGCTGAGGCAAACGTGGTTCAGAGACAGAGTGTGCTGAGTGCTAATCATTCTCCTGAAAGGAAATTGAGGTTTTTCAATAAACTCTAGAGTCACAAAGACCCGTGAAGATTGATCGCAGATTAAGCTGGACACAGATATTGTTGGTCAGGGATCAGCCTCTTCCTGGAGTGTGATTCTGGAGGGTGGAGGGTCTCTCCCAGCCTGTTTAAACTGCGCTTTAAAGTGTCATGTCTCTGCAGTCATGCACAGTTGAGGATAAGTGACGCACCTGCTGTCTCTTCTTTTCAGCACAAGGGAAGGAACAAGCTGATTTCTTTGGAGTCCATGCACTGCTCCCCACAGTAGTGACACTTTTCTCTTACAATCGGAGGTCTTTCGGACTCTCACCCACTAGCAATGTGCACCAGCAATTTTTTTTTTTTTTTTGCAGTTTTCGGCTGGGGCTGGGTTTGAACGCGCCACCTCCGGCATATGGGGCCAGCGCCTTACTCCTTTGAGCCACAGGCACTGCCCACCAGCAAATATTTTTTAACCAAGGAAAGAATGGAGATTTTTTTCATCAAAATATTCCTCGGAAAACTCAGACACAGGTCAGTAATCAACAGTGCAGTTATACTAAAGTGCAGTTACACTATCTGCCCTACTGAATGCACATTGTAGTTTTTCAATTCTTCCTGGGCTCACCCAACTCAGACAAAGAGGAAATTACTGAAATGTATTATGATGTTTAGACATATCAAATAATGTACAAACAGCTCACACTGCGTTCTCTGATTTTGTACTCAACCTTTGCTGTTAAATCCGAAATGTCTGGATATGTGCGTTATCAAGAGAGGTTCATCTCTTCTCTGCTGTGCTGTTTCTGGAGTGGCTCCTTTACTAATTTAATATGGGGCCAATAGGCACCCATTTTCCAGGGTTTGAGGCATGTCTGAATTTTGTCAACTAGGCAAGGCTGCTACTGGGGAAATGATGTGGGGAAGAATGGCAATTGATTTGCATAAGAACCAAAGCCATTTTGGAAGATAAGAGGCTAAGATCCCAAAGTTTGCTTTCCAAAGTCTAATCAGGACAAGCTGCTGAGGGAGGCAGAGGACTCCCGTTAAACCCAGACATGGAAGGGCTATGCAGCTCCTAAAATACAGTCAGCCTACGGGTAGGGAACGTGCAGGCTGATGCCTGGATAGAGACCTTAGAGCCTGCAAGGTGGGCCGGTCCCTACACACGAGTCATCAGACCCATAGCTCTTCTGGGTCTGCCACCCTGGCACGAAGAACAAAGGATGAACTGAGAACCAGGAATCGTCTGAAAGACCTGTATTCTCAGAGCCCAGGGGAAGAGGCCAGCGTGGGAAGGACCCAGCAGAGCCCACTGTGGCGGGGGTGACAGCTGGAGAACACACAGACCCACGTCTCTCAGCATGGGGTAGAGGCAGCTCTGAACACTGTCGTCTCGGGGAAGCTCCAGGGAGGTGGCAGGACTAAGGTACCGGTTCTTGCTAACAGGGCAGGAGAGCATCTGACTATTTCAGTAAAACAGAAAGGAGATGTGGCCAAATTGGTACTCTGTTTGTAGGACAGGACCTGCTCTCACTGTGTGTGCACCGCACAGGGTGGGTAAGCAAAGGCTTCCCCGGGAGTTTGCATCTCTTTGGGCATCTGGTATCTGCGTGACAGACTGGTCACCCTCCTAGAATCAGAGCCCGGGGTCACCCTCGTAGAATCAGAGCCCTTAGTGATTGAGGCAAGGGCCGCGCCTCACCATGGAGCAGTGCTGCTGACTGGGAGGGCCGCAGGAAGCTGCAGGGCACAGGCTGCAAGAAGCTCTAAGGGAGGCTCACGGCCCTGGGCGGGCACAGAGCCACAGCAGGGCATCGTAGGGGGACGACGGAGCAGCCTTATTGGGGTGGTAGAGGTGTTACTTCATCTTGACTCTCCAAGGCAATACACACAAAGTGAGCATTACAGATTCTGACCCAAGCTCTGAATTTCTAAATGTCGTAGAATCTTTCCTTGGTTCTCAGAACTAACGCAGAGTTCTGGGGCGTGAAAGGACCTGGTCATTTCAGGCCTGGGCACCTCCAGAGACTGGTCTAGCATGCTGGCTCCTGCAGGGAGAAGGCTCCCCGGGCATGATGGGGCCCAGGAGGAGCTGGACCACCCCAACAGGATGTCTGAGGAAGGAAATCACTACTCTAGGGGGAAACACCTGAATTAATAGTTTGAGGGATTTTTTTGTTTTTTTAAAACTTCTCATGTAATGGATCTTGCCGTGGGGCAATTCAGTTGATGAATTAAACACAACTCGTTTAACCCTCACGCTGTCCTCCGAGCAGGCCGTGGTTTGATGTCCTATCATTCCCCCCACCCCCCATCAAGCCCTCCTGCCCCCCTCAAGGTCTTTGCCCGCTGCTCCTCCCACGGGGCTCACTCCTCACCCTGCTCAGGCCCTTTCTCCAGCATCTCCATAGACTTCTCGGGCGGCTTCTCTGACAGCTGCACCTGAACTGGACATGCTGTCTCCTCCTTCCCTGCTTGGCTTCTGTCTCTACCCCTCATTGCCCCATTTATTGTTCATTGTTTCTCTGCCGTGATCCAAGAGGGATTTCATTGTTTCATTTTCGCTGCTGCATCCAGGGGATGCCTGACAGTGCCCTGAGCGGCTGGCATCACGCAGGCACCCGTAGTGCGGCAGCAGCGCTGAGGCAGCTTGCTCTGCTCCCGCGTGTAGGAAGTCTGCTCTGTGTAAACAGCAAGCTGCTTGATTGAATAAAGAAATATAGATTCATTAACCAATATTACAGAATGGGCCCTGCTCTGCCAGGCTCCCCCATTTTGGTGCTAGATCGTGGGGAATCCAGATGGTCCCAGGGCAGAGGCGGGGACAGATGCGAAATCGGGGTGAGGTGGGCAGTTTGCTAACAACCAGCGATGTGGTGCTTGTGGGTGCTGGCTGAATCCCCAGGGCCTAGAAGCACTCTCCCACATGCCAAGTGCTCAGGAGATATTGACCGAATGAATGAACCCCATCTTGTGGACGAGGAGGCTGAACCACAGAGGTGTTAGGGAAGGTGTGCCAAGACACAGCTAGGAGGTGACAAGCCAGGCGTGAGTGAAGTGGTGGCACCAGTCTGGCCACAGAGCCCTGCTCGGCACCGCGGGCCAGGCTGCTGCAGGGCGACCGAGTGAGAAGACCAGAGGAGAGGAGGCCACCGTTTCCACAAGCGCAGCATCGTCCTTCCCATGTCCTGAAGGACCCTTTTGCAGGCCAAGGTGGAGGTGATGCAGAAATGAGATAAATAAAATACCTGTACAGAACCAAGTCAAGTGATTTGCCTCCTGCTCCCTCGACTGTGAGTAGCTACTGAGGAATCCAGCTCTAAAACACAGGAACATTCAGCATTTTGATGATTAATTATTTTGATGATTAATATGGTGCTAGATGTGGCAGGCAGAACAACGGTCTTCCTAAGCTGTCCTTGCCCCAGTGATTAGAATGTGAATATGTTACCTCACATGGCCAAAGGGACTTTGCAGGGGTCATTAAGTTAGGGATCCTGAGATGGGCAGTTGTCCTGGATTCCCTGGGTGGGAGCCTTCTCGCTATAATTTGGAGAGTCCTTAGAAAGATTAGAGAGATACACAGTGGCTGGCTTTGAAGATGCTGGAAGGGGCTGGGACTCATACAACGTAGGTGACCTCTAGCAGCTGGAAAAGGCGGGGAAATGGATTCTCTTCTTGAGCCTTTGGTGAGGAAAGCATTCTGCCTGCACTGTGGGGTGAGCCAGGTACAATCTGAGTCAGGCTTCTCACCTGCAGAATTGAGTTTAAGCTGCTAAGTTTGTGGAAATTAGTTATAGCAGCAAAAGAAAACTGATGGACCCTAGTAAGTAAAGGCAAATTATCGAAGGGTTAAAAAGACTAAAAAGACCCAACTTATTTTTGATTGAATTCATTCAGAATAATTATATTCATTAAAAACATAGCTATAATTACTTGAACATCTTTAATTGGCACATGTGTTAGTATCTAATAAATCTTTCCAATCTTTCAAAAGAATGGCTGGTTTTCAGGATTATCATGCAAGGAGAATCAAATTAAAAAGGAACATTCTGCAGTATCAGTTAATGAATCCATATTTCTTTAGTAAATCAAGCAGCTTGTTGTTTATACAGAGCAGACTTCCTACAAGTGGGAGATCTTTGCCTGATTCCAGCTCCCAGGGCTCCGCGCTGTGCTTCCCTCCACAGACCTGATTAGCCCCTGACCTTGGTCTTTCTTCCACCCCAGTGACTCTCAGTTCTGTTCCTGCCACTAGTTCAGATGCCATCACTTCACACCTGGACAAAGTTGGAACCCAACAGGTCACTTTGGCCCCTGCCCGTCCCCTCCTGATAGGCCCTGCACACACAGTCCAGATTCCTCAGCACGCTGCCCTCCTGCGGGGACACACCCACCTCTCTAGTCAGGGGCACAGTGGAGTTTCCCAGCCATTGGCGGGACCTGAGTAGTGGCGAGAGGGTTGCAAATGACTTACGTGTATCTGATTGTAATCATTAAAGTCTGAAGATTACTTATTTTGAAAAAATTTTTAATAGCTGGGCATTGTGGCAGGCGCCTGTAGCCCAGCTGCTTGGGAGGCTGAGGCAAAAGAGAATTGCTTAAGCCCAAGAGTTTGAGGTTGCTGTGAGCTGTGAAGCCACAGCACTCTACTGAGGGTGACATAGTGAGACTCTGTCTCAAAATAAATAAATAAATAAATAAATAAATAAATTTTTAGGCAAGTTTCTTTATTTATGTCCATTGTACGAATATTTATTAAGCATTTATGAGGTGTCCAGCAGTGCACTTAGGTACTGGAGACACGAGGGCGCATGAGAGGGCTAAGACTACATTCCAGTGTGGGGACACAGGTCACGTTCAATCAAATAAACAAGAAATATCCGACAGTGTTAAATGCTTCCACCCCTCCCCTCTTCAGACTAGAGAAATCAGAGAATGTCTGGGCGGCTACTCTGGCCTGAGAGGTCCGAGACTTGTTGGGGGAGCGGGTGTCTGAGCTGGTGTCTGCGAGGACTGGGCATAGAGCCCTCCAGGAGGACAGAACAGGTGCAGCGGGTGTTGGGTGGGTGTGGTCATGCAGTGTGCTGGAGGCGGGGAGGGTGTTCCTGGGGTGGTGCGGAAGTGGCCAGGGTAGCAGTCAGGGTAGCAGCAGTTGGGTCTGAGTTCTGGGTTCTGGGTCTCAGAAACAATGTTCAATCTTGGGGATTGTTTTTAGGGTAATAGAAAGCTCTTAGGGGGTTAAATCAGGGAATTAATGTAACAAACGTTTGCTTTTAAAAGCTCATTTTGGCCTCCATGAGGCAAGGGTGTTACTGGGGAGGTCAGTTAGGAGGCCGTTGCTATGACCTGCCATTGCTACGAAATAGGCAAGAAACTACGGTGGCTTGGACTAGGGTCGTGACAGCGGTGAGAAGTATAAGGACAGATCCAGATGTGTTTTGGGTTTATTACTGGTTAGACTTGCTGAGGGATGCATTGACTGTGTAGGCTAAGACAAAAAGAGTGACTTCTGATTTGCTGGGTGGTTGGTGATACTCTTTGCTGAGACAAGAAGACTCAAAACCATCAGGATAACATTTAGAATATAACGTACCTTCTTGGCTGATGAGGCATCCAGGGCAATTTGCCTTGCACAAGGCCGCTCGCTAAGCTTTATGAGATTTTGTTTCTATTTTAAAAATAATCTTATAGTGCCTCCCTTTTAGAAAGAATTTCTACCACTAGAAGTTTCTTTCCCCTTTCCCACAAATTTGTTGTGGGCTAGGAAAGGGTACAAATGCTCATTGTATGTAAAATGAGAGTAAGTAGGAGCTGAATGAAGGGGTGATGCAGTTCCTGAGAGTAAAAGATGTGCATCACATTTTGTGGGCTTCACGACCAAGTTGCCCCAAGCCCTTTCAGTTACTCACCTCGTGGCAGTGACGGGGGATAAGTGATCTCTGGGTACACAGGAGGTGTCTCCCTGTCCTTCCCGGAGTACCCCTCCCTGCGGGGGGCCAGTTTGATCTCTGCCAGTAGGGTAAGCTTGAGTTTATCCTCTCCGATTGCTGCTACTTAAATCTGAGTGTTTGTCCCCATTTCAGTTACTGTTCTCTGTGCTGTTATCGTCACTGGTTTCACCGGAGTGCCCTGTTTCTGGGTCAGTGCCTTGGCCTGTGTGCTGAGTGCCTGCCTGGATCCCCCAGGATAAGTAGAGTCATAACTCTGTAATTGTTCTTTCCAACCCTTCATCCTGTTGGGGAAGACATGCTAATCCTGAATCAAAGCCTGGAAACAGAGCCCTTAGTACTGTTACCGATACTGCTAGTACTGCTGGCGGTAGGACCACCAGCTGGCATTGGCTGAGCATTTGTTATGCGCTGAGCATTGGGATAAACACACAACACCCATGACCACCCATTTAATTCTGGCAACTACCCAATGAGATAGGCTTTATCCTCCTCTCCTCCCCTCCCTTCCCTTCCCCTCTTCTTCCTCCTTCCCTATTTTCCCTCCCTCTCTCCCTCCTTCCTTCCTTCCTTTTTTTTTTGAGATTGAGTCTCCCTTTGTCCTCTGGGTAGAGTGCTGTGGCATCACGGCTCACAGCAACCTCAAACTCAGGAGCTCAAGTGGGTCCTCTTGTCTCAGCCTCCTGAGTATCTGGGACTACAGGTGCCCACAACAATGCCTGGCCATTTTTAGAGATGGTGTCTCCCTCTTGCTCAGGCTGGCCTCAAACTCCCGAGTTCAGGTTATCTGCCCACCTTGGCCTCCCAGAGTGCTGGGACTACAGGCGTGAGCCGTCACGTCCAGACTGTCATTGAGTTTCTCAAAGTCATGTAGCTGCAGCCTGGAGAGCACAGGCACCTCTCCCTGGGGAGCAGGGATAAGCAGCTGGGTGACTGGGGAGTCCCTGCTCTCCACCATGATCCTTTAACACCTGCTGTAGACTGATGCACGAGCCTGGGCCCCTGACTTGCTCAGTCTGGGAATAATTTCCCTTCCTATCTGCCCTTTAGGGGACTCCTCCCATGATGGGCCCTGCTCCGTACCCCTTCACTGTCACATGGCCATTTCATTGGATAAGTCAGAAGGCCAGAGGCTATTCTAGAGAACCATTCATATTTTTATTTAGCTTCAAACTTTGTACATAGTAAGACAGAAGTTAATAGTTGAAGAGTAAGTTGGTTAGCCAGTCTTTAAAGTGGGTGTCCTTGTGCCTGTGTGAGAAATACAAAATGGGTGCAGAGCTTGTAGTTTGCTCTAGATCACAGTTAGTTTGCTAATTTGTGGCAGGCTCTGGGTCTCAGCTCTCACCTGGTGGGTTTCTGTGTATCTTCTTAACTAATTTCTGGGCACTATCTCCCAAATGGTTCTAGCTTGGGGGCTAACAGGCCACCTATTTTATATGGAGCATTCAGTTTCTATTTTCTTTCCCTATAAATAAATGTCCCCATAAGAGCTTGTATGGTAATAGAAATTTTTAAATGTATTTTTTATCCTCTTGTCCACTCCCTTTAAATAGTAAAACTTATAATTTTTTTTTGCTCACCTCAGTTTAGAACACATTTAATCTTTTTCTTATTTTGTACTTGCACTTTTATTCTTTCTTTTGAGACAGAGTCTCACTATGTCACCCTTGGTAGAGTGCGGTGGCATCATAGCTCACAGCAACCTCAAACTCCTGGGTTCAGGCGATACTCCTGCCTCAGCCTCCCAAGTAGCTGGGACTACAGGTCCCTGCCACAACGCCTGATTATTTTTTTTTTTCTTTTTGTAGGGATTAGAGTCTCACTTTATTGCCCTCGGTAGAGTGCCATGGTGTCACACAGCTCACAGCAACCTCCAACTCCTGGGCTTAGGCAATTCTCTTGCCTCAGCCTCCTGAGTAGCTGGGACTATAGGCGCCCGCCACAACGCCTGGCTATTTTTCTGTTTTGCAGTTCGGTCGAAGCTGGGTTTGAACCCACCACCTTTGGTATATGGGGCTGGCGCCCTACTGGATGAGCCACAGGCGCCGCCCCTGGCTATTTTTTTGTTGCAGTTGTTTAGCTGGCCCAGGTTGGGTTCGAACCTGCCACCCTCAGTGTATGTGGCTGGCACTGTAACAACTGTGCTGCGGGTGCTGAGCCTGGACTTGGCATTTGTGAATGCTTGTTTTGTCTGATTCATGCCTTGAAACATTTTTTAATCTGAATATAGTACTGTCTTAGGAAAATGAGGGGTTTTGAGTAATAGAATTTCTGTGATAAAATTGCTTGATTATTCTGAAATAAACACTATACATCATGTTAATGCATCATTGAGCAATTTAACCACACAAATGCTCATAACTAAGAGAAAAAAAGTTGTAAAGGCTAATTTCATGGAAAACTTGAAATAATATAATTGTCCTGGAAGTATTTTGGGGGACGCTAATTAGTCTCTTTAAATATTCTGTCAAAAATGAGTTTTTTCAAAGCATTCTGTAATAGACATACTCTTATTTGACAACGTGAATGTTACTTTCTTTGCATTATTATTATTATTAATATTGCTCAATATTTTGATGCAGTAATCGTCTGATTTCTTTTCTGAATGTATTTATCTTTGTTCATTCTTTACGAGGTTTTTGTTTCTAGTCATTGGCTTAAACATTGTTATTGTTACTAAATTGTAAGCCTTTTTAATTCTGTGATGACAAAAAGTGGAAACCTAATAAACACATGTACATATAAAAATAAAAAAATGAGGTTTTGGTGAAATAGTTGAGAAATGTTCTACATTTTATCTCCCACTAATGATTCAGTAAAATGAAATTTGCTAAATAAAGGCTCTGAGAAGTCCTGCAATATGGAAATCTGACCCTTAATTAATTTTTCCTATTTGCCATCTGTTGTTTTTGTCTGCCCAGTGTGTGTTCTCTTTCCTGGGAATAGCACCCTAATTTTGTTCTGGGAAATTATTCCTCTTGGTGGGATATAGTCCTGTTAATCAAGAGCTGTTGCCTAGCCCTGGCCAAGGTGTGAGCACATGACCCCAAACAGACCAATCAGATATTTTCTCTCTGGAATTTACATCCTGTGTGGAGCAATGACATAATTCAATATGGCTGACATTTATCCAGTAGTGGTGCCCTGCTTCCTGGGTCTTTTGAGCTACTCTCATTCTTGCACTTTGAACATCCTGGCCATCCAAGTTTCCCTCGTGTGATTGTAGGCTGTGCACTGCATAAGGACACCATAAATAAGGGAAGGAAGGCACTCACGTTGCAGATCTATTCCAACTCCCATGAGAATGGGGGGTCAATCTTGGAGATTCTGGGACTTCCCGCTGCCTCTGGAGCAGTAGAGGAGCGCTCAGGTCGGGTAAGGTGCACCAGCACCCGTGAGTACACAGCCACGCTGGAGCCCACACATGCGTGAACTGGTCCTGTCCCTACGCAGCTCTGGGTATTCTGCGAGCTTGTCTTTCTCTTCCTTCCCCTGCTCTCAGATGCTCTCAGGAACCCCACTAGACACAGTCTCCTCAGAGAAGAGCCTGACTGCATTCCTGACGTGGTCCCCGGTATCGGGGTGCTACTAGTGCTGTGCAAACACGAGGAGTCAGGTTCTGGACCAGAGAAGGCCTGGGTTCTAACACATACCTAATATTATTTTGATACCAAAAGATAAGAATGGAAAATAGAATTCTAAACTATAAAAAGCAAAACAGTTCATTAGGATTCTGGGTTTCAAAATGTAAAGTTTTAAAAATCTTGAATATTAATTTGTTTCATTGTGTTTTGCTGGGTTTTCCTATAACCCCTGGTTCCTTCTGTCTCTTTCGACAGAATCCAGCATTATACAACTTCATCTGGATGCCCTTCCAAAGGAGGGTTGATTGAGATCACAAAAATAACTCATTGTATTTATCCATCCAACCATCTGTGCAACCATCTGCTTCAACATTCACCTGCCATCTCTCCATTCATCCACAGTTCTCAGAGTCCACTCGCCACACCTCTGCAGCGAAGAACATAGGTGTGAATGAGACACATTTACAGCCCCCAGGAAATTTCATCGGTTGTGCAAATGACACAGTTCTTGGGATTTAGTCTCAAGGACAGTATAAATGGAAGGCCTGCAGCATTGTTAGAGTGCCAGTTCAGTGCTGGGCTATGGATTTGAAGAGTCCGTGATCCAGTCATTCAACATTCTAAGCCATACTTCCAACAATCTAAACAAAATAGAATTTCATTTTCTGAGGAATAAACTTTTCTGATTTTCTCCTGTTTGTTTTCACAAAGAATCAATTTGAGTTTTTTTTTTTGTTTGTTTGTTTGTTTTTTTTTTTTGTTTTTGGCTGGGGCTGAGTTTTGAACTCACCACCTCCAGTATATAGGGCCGGCGCCCTACTCCTCTGAGCCACAGGCGCCGCCCCAATTTGAGTTTTTAAAGAAAAATTATAAAGTGTAGCTTCATTGCTTTCAGAAAGATGTATTCTTTTCTCTACTCCAGGCAAAAATAAGAGGAATGGGCAGGAATGCCTTGGAGAGGGGGCTATTACTGGAACCGCTAGTGTTGATTTATTTGAGTCAGGATGCTTTGTAGCGGTTGCAAAAACTCTGAAGTGCTTTCAGACTGCAGAGGATTATCACAAAACTTTAAAGTTTATGTCACTCATTTCCTTCCCGACAGGTTAAGTGAAGTAGCCTGTTCAGGGTTTCTGCTCTCAGCCTCTTCCTTCAAGAAAAGTCAGTGTATTCTTGCAGTGTCTCCAGGAGTGTTTTGGTAGAGGTCAATTAATCTTAAAAATTCACATAATAGCAAAGGTATGGAATCAACCTAAGTATCCATCAACGGATGAATGGATAAAGAAAACGTGTGTATATGTGTGTAGATGTGTATGTGTACACATATGCGTGTATTTACACAGGGCTACGATTGGATTGTCAAGCCTGACTTCTTTTTACCTGGTTGAGGAACAAACTTGCCGTGCGTGCAGGACCCTGCTGTTGAGGTTTCAGTTACCCACGTGCAATCCTGACTGACACTGGGTGGTGTCGAGGCTGTGGTGGGTGGGAAAGGGGACTGACGAGGGCCCTGCAGAGGGACTCATGGGCTGAGGCCCTGGCTGAGGAGGCCTGTACTTGGGGTTGTGCGTTTGTCTACTCTGCATGGCCCGGAGCAGGTGCGGGCTCACGCTCGCTAGATTCTCCAGGGGCTTAGGCCAATACAGCAGAATGACAGGCGAGAGAGCAACCCAGAGTGTGGGTGATACTGGGTTCGAAGCACGGCTAACAGGCTGGACATGAAGCCAGATAAGGACGATGCCCTGAAGGTTTGGATTTAGGGATGGTTTGACCTGTTAAAGGTCCACAAGCCAAAGCTCAGAAAGTTGTGATCTGGCCATGAGATTTCTAAGCCTGATATTTCCGTTGGGAAAGTCAAAGTTATGAGAATGCGAAGGCCTGGGTGTGGCCGCAGGAATGAGGGGATTGCTGCTGTGGGATGGAATAAAGGACGGCCAGGAACCGTGGGCCTGTCTGAAAGGAGGACGCCTCTGTTGGTCAGACGACCTAGCAGAAGGTCAGTTGGAAGTCCGCTCAGATGGCTGAACCCAAGAGCAATGATGGCTTCAGCTCTAGCCTCAAAAGTCAGGCAGGTCACACAGAAAGGTTCAGAAAGGCTGATGAAAGAGGTTCAGCTAGGCTGATGGGTGATTAAAACAGGGTAGATAGAGGAAGGCATTAACCACCATCTCTACAAAAATACAGCAAGTAAGTTTCCACTTAAGTGAGCGGAGGGGAAGATTGTCTAGCCAAAGGTCCCTGAGGTGGACAGCGCCTTTTGGAAAGGCACCGACAAATGTAATTTGACATTTTCTGTTCAGATATCTTCTGAGACATGAACATTTCAATCAGGTGTCACAAAGGGAAGGACATTTCTGTTAAAACAGATGATGATTCATTATCTTTCAGGAATGCGATGTTAGAGGAGAGAACAGATCCAGGACAGTGATGCATGTTGCAGCTTCAGGGACATCGGCATTGGTTTTGAATTGATTTGTGCCAGAGAAAGAAAGTGTAATTGAATGAAATACATAATGGTCTCTGCCAGGATGACGCATGGCCTGGAAAGGGGGAAAACGGTCAGTAGACTGAATTCTCCAGGTGATGAGTCGGGAGCAAGCATGATGCTCTACTCTGGAAGTGCCCTGAAGGCTCAGCCTTACATTCTCCTCAACCACCACTTGAATGGCTAAGAACACAGCACCGAGGGAAAAGCAGAAAGAGTTCTCAAATTATCTTCGTGGCTCCTGGAACCAAGTGCTCGCTGCCCATTGAATCCAAGGCGTCCTGGCTCCAATGCTGATGAAGTCAAAGAGGCTGGTCGGCCAAGGTGGGCTCAACCTTAGCAAAGCCAAGGCTAAGCTCCAGCTAACCTTGACAGTAAATGAACACTGAACACTCACTTTCTCACCTTAGCTACCAGCCCTGGAAAAGAGCGTTCACTCTCCAGGAAAAAAATATCAGACCTCACCATTCTTCTCCATATCATGTCCAGTATACAATAAAAATATGTCAGATGTATGGAAAAAAAATCATCAGTAATAGAGCCACAGATAATCTGCACATTGGAAGCAGTAGAAAAGAACTTTAAACAACCTTGATGAGTGTGTTTAAAGATCTATAGGGAAAAGAAGGAAGGAATGGGTGAACAGATGGGTAATACTGGCAGAAAACACTCTGAAGGAAAACCAGATGAAAATTCCAGAACTATAGAACTAAATATTTAAAAGAAAAAATAAATGGTATTGGTTTAACACCAGAATGGATACTGTAGCAGAAAGGATCAGCAAACATGAAGATTAGTAAACAGACATTATTCAAAACAGAAAAAAGAAAAATTGTATAGTATCGATGGTCTATGGGAAAATGTCAGGCAGTCTAAAATACGTGTAATCAGAGTCTCCCCCACAAAAAGAGAGAAAATGGGATGGGCAACATAGTGAGACCCCCATCTATATTCAAAAAATGAGAAAAATTACCTGGCATGGTGGTGGTGGGCGCCTGTAGTCACAGCTACTCAGGAGGCTGAGGCAGGAGGATTGCTTGAAGCCAGGAGTCTGAGGTTGCTGTGAGCTGTGAAGACTGCGCTTCAGCTTAGACAACAGAGTGAGACCTGTTGTTAGGCAGCTAGTGGTCAGGCTATTCTGGGCTGTCACAAGGATTGGACTACACAGACCCTGGGTTGAGCAATTCCAGGAAAAGGAATTAGACAATGCTTGAGGGATTTTCCAGTGCAATTAGGGAATGTAGTGAGGTCAACTTGACCATTTCAGAAGTGGGTTTAGAAAGAGCAGCTGATTAACACCCCAAAGACTTTCAGTATGCAATAGAATTGATTAAGACCTAGTGGACCAATCAAAAAGAAATAAAAATAATGAGACTTTCCAAAGAGCAGGTGGTACTTCCCTAAAGTCATGTATAAGAATTTAAAAATGTGCTTTTGTGATGCCTGCAGTCACTAAGACCAGGCCTAGCTTGCTGTGTAAATTGTTTTTTTTTTTTTTATTGTTGGGGATTCATTGAGGGTACAAGAAACCATGTTACACTAGTTGCATTTGTTGGGTAAAGTCCCTCTTACAATTGTGTTTTGCCCCCAAAAGGTGTGGCACACACCAAGGCCCTAAGACCCCACCCTCCTCGCTCCTTCCCTCTCTCTGC